>JXCR01017222.1:8394-18375 GCA_002079205.1 Phalaenopsis hybrid cultivar
GTAGTTCTATTTTGAGATGTTTTAAAGACATGAGGATATTGCGCTAACTTTCATTGTGGCTTAATATTCGAGGACTTAGTTACGGCTTGGTTTTTTACTCTCACTTGGCTCGGTTTAATTCCTGTGGTTTTCCCAGGCTTGAAATGTATGCTACGAGAAAATCTATTTAATTTGGAAAATGTTGTAGCTTGTTTTGAGGGCTTGGCTTAGCCCCTCGTGAGGCATCTCCCCTGCTCAAAAATTTGTTGGAATCATTGTATGCTTGGAATATTTAGACATGCAGGTCGTTCCTTGACTTTGGATGGCTCGGTTTTACCTACAGGTGGCTGGAACTTTAATTTTCGTTAAAGCCTGAATTTATATCAATGCTTGGGCCCTGTTTTAATCTTATTGAGCTCTGTTTTGGCTTTTGGTTCTTGTTCAGCTCTGTTTGGCTTTTGGTTCTTGTTGAGCTCTGTTTTGGCTTTTGGTTCTTGTTGGGCTCGGTTTTGGCTAGGTTTGGAGTCTTGGTTTTGGAATTGAAATAAATAGAGCTCTATCCTTTATGGAGGCCCCCATTGGGCTCGGTTTTGGCCCCTGCTAGGCTCGGTTTTGGTATCCCACCGGTGTCTTGACTCAAATATACGTGTGGTGGATGAATTTATGTTGATTCGCAATAATTTTGTAGTTGTTCTTGTGTAAGGCATGTGTCGTTTCTATATTTTGATGTCTCAGGGGTATGGAAATGTTTTCTTTCTACTAATTTGTTGTAACATGAATTCGAACCTTAGCTGTGGCTTGGTTTTGGCTTCAAATGGCTAGAACTTTAATTTTTTTATGGAGGCCTGGATTTTAGTATTGTTGGGCTGGGTTTTGGTCCTTGTTGGGCTCGGTTTAAGGCTGATTTGGGGCGAGGCTTTGCTCGGTTTTGGCCCTTGCTAGGCTCGGTTTTGGATTGTGGTGGTTATATTTTGGTCATTTGATGGTTGCGGTTTTAGACCTTGTTGGGCTTGATCTTATCTTTGGGATGGCCCTGTTTGAGCTTGCGGTGTGGTTCAGCTTTGATCTTGCCAGATTTTAATTTGGGGTGATGTGTGCCTTGGTTTGGGAGTTCGGTTGACCCTCTTTGCCTCCCCTTTTGATCTTTACCCGTGAGGCCTATTGGAGGTCGTTGAATGTGATTTGGTCCTTCTTGCTAAGCTTGATTGGCTTGAATGTTATTGGTGGATTAATTTTGTCATCCCAAAAATTATATTCGCTTTAGTTATCCTCTTATGTTTGTCAAGAATGCATAGTAGCTATTGATGGTTCTTTTGGTTGTTGTAGCTGTGGGCCTTACTTGTGCCTTGGGTTGCCTCTGGTCGTGGGCTTTAGCAGCTGCCCTTTGTTGCCTTAACCGTAAGCCTTACTTGTTATCTCTTGGGCTGCCTTTGGTTTTGGGTCTTGGCAGTTGTCCTTTGCTTTAGCCGTGAACCTCTTTTGTCCCCGTTCCTTGCCCTGGCCGAGAGTCTTGGTGGCTGCTTCCTCCTCTCTATTGACCCTGATTGTGAGCATTTATTTGGTTTTGTGGGAAGTTTTTTTTATGCTTATTTGATATGTGAGGTTATGGATTAATTCGGAGGTTGGAAGATTTTGATATCAACTTTGAGATTTTGGGAAGATTTGCAAGCTTTATTTGGGAGAGCATTTGATTGATTTGATCAATCCTACGTCTTTGGGATTTGAAAAAATTAGCGCAAGGTGCCCCTTCATGTTTGTTAGTAAAGACATTGGGCTCTACTTTTCCAGGTCTTTTCGACACGAACTTTGAGGACTGATCTATTCTCCTTTTTGGTGTTTTAGATGGATCAGTGTCTCCTCTCTCTCAGCCCATTTTTGTTATTTTCTTTCCTTGCTTCTTGGTTCGGTTTTCGATGCTTATGTCGATGCATAAGTGTCCACGTATAGCATTTTGCTATACGTGAAACCATCAAGCAAGGTCGCAAGTAGTCGTTTTGGGGCGTAAGGTATTAATGATAAAGGCACGCCGAAGATAGAGCTGAAAGATGTCCTATCTTATAACATCAAGATTCAGACATTTGATTAACAATAGGATATGGTATCCTTCACAGACATAAGTCTATCGGGAGTTGGCTCGAACCTCCTCAGATGATTGGCGGTCTCACACTCGACAGTGTAATCGACTCATGGATAACAAAAATTTCAAAAAAAAAAGATATATATAGGTTTTGATAAACTCTTTTCAAGCAAAAACATACTTTTCTACGAAAAAAAATTGATAACTCTTCTTTGCATGTTTAAAATTTGTATGCATGTTAAACAAACATAAAACATACATTAAAGCTGGTTGTCCACCCGACGAATGTCTGTTTAAGCTGAGAAATAGCCTTCTGAGTGAAGTTTAAGACACCCTTCTAGACGAGTGGCGGGTTCTATACATTCGCGTGACCGAGTAGCCTTCGTGGACCCTCAAGAATAAATATACAGCTGAGTCTAGTCCCATACGAGTGCTTGCGGTCCCCCTCATTCGAATCTTCTTTTTGCTTTATCGAAGCTTTGGGACAGGACACTCGTGTCACTTTTCCTTTCTTTCGGGATTTCTCCAGGATTTTTGAGGATTTTCTTTTACTTGAGTCTCTTCTCGTTGATTTTCTCGAATTTTCTGCTCTTCCTCGGATTTCCTGGATGACGTTTTCTTCCGAATTTTGCTTTTGAGATGCATTTAGGCTTGCTATACTTAAGGAACATCGGATCTCACGGGCGTACAAGTTTGCTTAACATTTTTCAGTACTTTATTTTCTTGTTCCTACCTGCTACTATACTGTATAGCATGTCATATTACTCTTATTTTTTTACCTGCTACTGTACTGTATAGCATGTTTCTATTTGCTACCGTTCTTCCCATATAGCACATTATTTTGTTCATATTTCTACTTGTTACTGTTCTTTCTGTACGGCATGTTATACAACTCTTGTTTTTACCTGCTACCGTACCGTATAACATGTTATACTGCTCTTGTTTTTGCCTACTACTGTTCTACATGCATCCTACTGTTTGTCGTGTACTGCACATTTTATATCTTATAGCTTCAAGCATGTTTCCTTTTTTTTTTATATAGGATGTTTAGAGGACTACAACCATAGGGCCATTTGATTTGACACCATAACTGGACACCCTAGAAAACCTAAACTCATCATGGCAAGGAGCTTGGAGCTATCGCGGTGGGCAGCACGGCCATCTTCAACAGTATAACACGTCTTCCCCAGCAAACCATTTCCTTTCCTAGAAATTAAACAACAATCCATAGGATTTCGAGGTTGTTTGTCTAGCGCAACATAAATCCTCCACCTTTTCTTTAAGCATTCGTATAGCTCTGCCGTACGATTTAAGCCCTAACTCGTTCTAGGTTTCGAGGTTGTCGTCCGATACGACGTAAACTCTCATATCTTCCAGGCGATTTGTGTGACCATGTCACGCAAATATAAGCCCTAATTAAACAAAATTGTCAGGATGAAACACTTTAATAATTTCTTCTCAAAACTAAAGTCAAACCATAGGGTAGACCGGGAAGTCACTGAGGTTCTCTTCAGGATCTGTGACCTCTCCTAGTTTCTCTTCATTTGGATTCTTCAACATTGTTCCAGGTTCGAGCATTTCCCCTTTCACACATCTTGGTNGAAAATATGAGGTCAATTTGATTTCATATTTTTCTAAAATTATATGTAAATTAAAACGTCCTTCCGAAGCAGGTGACGGGACTTCACTTCTAGCGACCGACAGCTTCTTACGGACAACTTTTGAACAAATCACCCACAAAATTTTTAACTTTCCCCCTTTTAGCGCCGACATTTATGTGCATAAATATATATATATATATATATATATATATATATATATATATATATNGAAACCTAAAGAAAAAATTGGTTCCAAGTTCTGATTACAGATCTAATTTGACTGAGATGCTTCCAGAATAGTCGCACTATGGCTTTTATCCTTTTGTAGCGCCTCTTCTGTTTGAACATTTGCAAACAAGCGAGAATGATGAGCAATAGAAGGTTAATAGGGTATGATGGAAGCAACCTAAGAGAAGTCATCCAAAATCCGAAAAAAAAAAGGTCAAAGAGGAAGAAAGATGGATCCATGTAAGAAATTAAAATAATACGGAAAGCACCAATTGGACATGAAGGAAGAGAATGAGAATGGCAACAAAAATGAGATTTGACTTAAAATACAATGAAAGGATGAAAGAGGCTTAGCCAACTTAGCATGCCCACCCTTAATCTTATTCGAACAATGGAGGTATTTTAAAGCTTCATGTTCCAGATTTAAAATAAATTCATTCAACAACAAGTATTAGTTTTTCAAAGAATGGACAATTGTATGTTGAGTTTCGTGTCCAATTCAATTTTTATTTGAAATAGGCAATGGGATGCCTATTCTGACTTAAAATGCCACCAATACTCACATTTTGATTCAATTCAAATAGAAATGTGGGAAAAAATTGAATGCAAAACTGTCTTAAAGCACTCCAGTATATCTCTGCACAGCCTCTGAGCTCGTACAAGATTGATTATAGGAAATAAAAGTTAAAAAAAATAATTAGGATCATGCAAGATTCATAAAAAAAGCAAGATTCATACAAAAAGCAGAACAACATATTAAAGCATCAACAGGCTAAGCTGTATCTAGGGTTATTTCCACGACCATCATGCCAATACCCAAGACAAAGAGAGCATCAATTAGATAACATTGAGCAAGGTCATTGATGGCAATCAGTGTTCTACTAAATCAATAACTCATGTCAACATATAATGTGTAACAGAATTCAAATCTTAGATAACCAAAACAACAAACCAAATCAACAGAAAGGGATAAAAATTGATGGGCACTAGCCAAAACAACATCAGTAGCGAAATCTATAAATTAATAGAAACCTACCAAAAATACTCCTCGCAACCATGTTATATGCAAGGATCAATTGCTTTCTCTTTTCATATTCGCCTGCAGTTGGAAGCAGGCTGGCATAAACATCAAGAAGTAAAGCTTCAAGTTCAGACATAAAAGCAGCATAAAATTTGCTCTCCTTCAATTCCTTTAACTCCAACTTTGATGCCTTCTTGCAAAGATCTAGATTAAATGAACAAGAAAGGGATGATGAAATCGATGAACAGGCCAAATGCACTGGCAATTAAAAAAAAAAATTAAATGGAAAGATAATGATATTAAGTTATAACATTATTTTATGGGCATGCAATGCTTATTTACACTGTATTTCCTAGCTTGCATTCGCATTCAGTTAGGTTGTTTCTCAAATTTATTAAATTTACATACGTTGGGGATTCACTCCAAATGCCAATTGTTAATGCTGTCTAGCCATTGCTAGCTCTAAAAACAAAAAATTAAAAAAGAAAAAAAATGATTATGACCTGATGATGAAGATGGTTACATATAAAGCGCTAAATTTTTCACTTAAACTCATTAGATATCCATTACTAATGTACCAATTTATCTATTTTGACGGTCTTATATAGGATTAAAATGTCAAACAAATAAATAAAACAACACCCGGAAAACTACAAAACATGTACTGAAGTGAATATATAAAAGATGATAGATCAGTCATCAATCTATTATATCTACATTTTTATGTGTGAAAAAAAAAACTAAGAATTGAATGTGAAATTGTTAAATAATAACAAAAACAAAGATACTAAGTCGTCCATTCAACAATTTCTGAAATGCATTGTCATCTAAATAATATCACATTTTCAAAAATCTTAATGATAGAAATACAACTGATTCTGTCATTTTCCTGATCAATTTTATTGATCGTATAAATATGAGTGATGTCAACAAGAATCAAAGAGGATTTTATCTTTTTCCCTCTGGTGTAAGTTCAATCAGGATAGCTTAAATTATTACATATTGATTGTACCAATAATACATTAAAATGTCATTCCAGTAGCTACTAACTTAAGATGTAGGTGAACCAACTGTTCTCAATTGCTATTTAGATAATATAATAACAAAAATATGAGTGAATCAATTGTCTCTGATGTTTCTTGACATTCAAGTGTCAAACGAATCACTCTTGACTGCCCTTCTTCAAAGTAAATTTCAAAACAGATTTACAATTCCTTCATTAAATTTATAAATGCGTTTTCTTTTCTTATCACATACAATAACACTGAAACAAAACCAGCTAAAACATAACCAAGAGAAAAGAGTGGTATAAAGGAGTATTGTCACCTGCTTGACCTAGCAACATGATTTCAGAACCTGCACAAAGATGAAAGTAATAATTTCAAGCTTCAAAATTTCACATTTCAAAGAAATGAATGCACATAAAAGTCTATCTCAAGAGTCATATTATAAACTTCCAACTTGTAATGCAGGTAAAGCTAGCTAAAGTGTCACGAGGTTGTGAACAATAACATGTTATGTAGGTTAAAATATTGTCCCAGAATAAAAGAAGATGGCGAACAATTGGTATAATTATCGCATCATAGCTCAAGGCCTCCTCCTGAGCATTGCCTACATGCAACTATCTATCGTTTCTCCAAAGGAATCACTATTGCATAGACGAGACTTTAAAATACCACAAGAAATTTAGCGTAAAAAATTCACATAAAAATGATTTGAACCTTCTGTAACAGAGCCAGCATATTATTGAGAACGCCACTCAATATCCAGAAATATTAATTTGAGGAAGTCAAAAAACATGTGAATCTAAGCATCTATCATAATATTTTTTCCTATATAAAGTTAGCATAGCAACTTGAACAAGGCGTATCCATAATGTGATAGCTCATGCCATTTCCCAAAAACAGTAAATTCTAACTGGAATCAAAATCAATATAAAGAAAGGTTATGCCGGTGAGTGGAAACTTAACTTTTGTAATTTAGAATCTGGCTTGCACAAATACCATGAAATGGTTGCCTTTTGGATTAGGTATACTATTTAAACTTAATTTGTTTTCTTTAGTTTTTATATTTCTCATAGTTACATTGACCATCATACATTTTATTCGAAGAAATGAAGAAATTTGTGCCCGAAAGTTCACTAAGTCGTGGTAGTGGCAACTCGCAACCAACTCTCGATGAGGACTCAACGATACAGCTCGGAGAACCCAGAAGTTTAACTCGCACACTGCAGTGGTCGAAACAGCATAATGTTGTTCTAGAAGAGTTACTTATGGAGCAAAACATATGTGGAAATATTCTCTCGAGTGTGCTGAAAAAAAGTTTATGGAGTGATATCGTCAAAACACTTAATAGACAATTAGGCACCTCATATTTCATACCAGTTATGATGACTAAGTTCAAAAATATGAAAGTCAGTTTCAAGATTGTGTATGAACTGTGTAATAGATGTGAAGAGTCATATTTACCAGTAGCAACCAATGAGCTATGGGAAGAGATCCTAGATGTAAGATAAATATAACTCATTCCAAATTATTGCACATATGTAATTGTGCTTGCACGAATAAATTAAAGTCAATGAATTACAGAGATATTCAAGGTTGGGTCGTTTTAGATGAAATCCATTTCGCCAGTACGATATATTCGAAAAGATTTGTGTGCATAATATTGTTGTGAGTACGAGCAAAATAGATAATTGATGAAGATTTTAGGCAAAAATCTGTTTGCAAGGCTGTAACTGCACCAATGGATTACATAGTCGAAGATGAATTCATGACTTCAAATGGAGTTACCTTTATCGAGGATCTTAGCACGCCGACAACTAATGTGCAGACCTTCAACGGTTACTCAATGGAAGATCAAGAGACAGGCCCACAAAGTGTTGGAACCAAAAGACGCAGCGTTGATAAAATTCTGGTGTCTTGGTGTTGACCTCATTTTGATGTCATTACTCTTTTCCTTACAATCTTAGGATCTAGCTCTAAGAGTTCCTATTGACTATCTTATAAAACTATAACTGGGACCCACCCTTTTTAGAAATTTCAACCACCTCCTATTTCTTTTATGATGTCTCGCATTGATGATCTCAAAACCATCGTCCTATAGTCGAGTAGCAAAGGTCTATCATGTGGAGATTCAGGGAGAAGTTCCCAATAAGATCTCAAGCCCTAGGATAACCTCTTCGGGACTTTATCACACACACGCACACCAAATGCACAAAATTCACTAAGTTGCACAAAGCCGGACTAGAATTGAGCTTAAAGAATAGGTGAAAATGCAAACTTCTTCGGACGACCTCCGACAACAAAATGGACTGTGTTAACGCATCCGGGACATCAATTTTAGCTAGGAAATACACTCATATTGTCATAATTTCGAACACAAGCAAATTACACGCAAATCGATGAATTCGTCAAAACGACCTCCGACGAGGAAACGGAACACGCCAACGCATCCAGAATGTCAGAATTCCTTAAAAAAGACATGTTTTGATGCACGAATAAAAAGTACGAAACGAATTTTATTTTTAAAAAATATTAAATATTTTATATATTTTATTACTTATAATATTAAAATTATAATCCTAAACCCTATTTACCCCTTTATCCACGCATTTATCTCTTCATTTGATCCATCCCATGGCTCGATCCCGCGGCGTTCGTCCCCCTCGCGTGCCCTAGCTTCCATGAACGATCCATCCACGCACAATCTCTTCCCCCTTTCTCGACTCTTCCTCTTCTTCGCGTGGCCGCTAGACCTTTCGGCTCTCCAATTGCAAGGGCTGAGCTGGCCGACCCTTCTCCTTCTCGAGGTTTTACCGTCTCCCTCTTTACTATGCGATTCTTTCATCGTCATTTGATTCGACTACCAGTGAGGCTGGTAGGTGGCTGCCCTCCTCTCTTCTCTACCTATAAAAAGGCTTCCTAATGCACTATTTTAGGTTGTTGAAAATTTTTTGAGAGAAAGGGAGGTTGAGTTTTTACTGTCCGAGGCTTTAGGAGGAGAGGTTCTGCCGAAATTTCTTCTTAGTTAGGTTCTCGGGTGTTGAGAGCTTGATACATTCGTGGGTTGTTGTTTTTCGAGGCTTTTAGGAAGGAAAGTTTTGCCGAAATCCTTTATAGGCTAGAGGTGTAAACGAACCGAACACGAACGAACAGAGCTTGTGTTCGTGTTCGATTCGTTTGAAATTTAGTTTGTTTNATACATATATATGTATATATATATATATATTTATTTATTTATTTATTTATTTATTTATATTTATATCTTTGTGTGTGTACATGTATATATTCATATATACAATATATACATGTATAAAAATAAATGTATGTATATAGATATATGTAGATACGTACATACATATATACAAACACATACATATACATAAGTATACACATATGTATACATATCTAAATATATACATACATACATGCATTGATATGTATACGTACATACATACATATATATATATGTGTGTGTGTGTGTGAGTGTATATGTATGTCTATATTTACACGCATGCATGTTTATATATGTATGCATGTATGCATGTATGTATTGTTGACCTCATTTTTGGTGAGGTCTAGTCTTCCTCTTAGGGTTTAGGATCTAGCCTTAAGGATCTCCCTTCAACTATCTTAGAACCTTAGAAATGAGACCCGCCTCATTTTAGAAATTGAACTCACTTCTGTCCTCTTTTATGGTTTCGCATGTGTGGTATCGACTTCTAGCACTTAGAAAGGTGAAACCAACATGAGGAAACCCAAAAGGAATTCCTATAGGACATTTCTGAGTCTTAGGGTGGCCTTCTGCACAATTCGCACTCCCGCGCGCACAAAACTTCGCAGTTCGGAGAGTTGGAGCGTCCGATCGCCACAATTCGAAATTTTGTGAAATTTGAATTTTGACGCGTTTTTTGACCCGATTGTCGACGACGTCGTCCGAGCGACCCCGGATGACAAAACGGACTGCACCGGCACGTCCGGAACGTCAATTTTGCCTAGGGATGACACACATTTTGTTACGACGCCGCGCGTGAATAAATCGCATATAATTTAATATATATATATATATATATA
>JXCR01017222.1:21355-71180 GCA_002079205.1 Phalaenopsis hybrid cultivar
CTCTTATGTTTGCCAAGAATGCATAGTAGCTATTGATGGTTCTTTTGGTTGCTGTAGCCGTGGGCCTTACTTGTGCCTTGGGTTGCCTCTGGTCGTGGACTTTAGCAGCTGCCCTTTGTTGCCTTTACCGTAAGCCTTACTTGTTATCTCTTGGGCTGCCTTTGGTTTTGGGTCTTGGCAGCTGTCCCTAGCTTTAGTCGTGAACCTCTTTTGTCCCCGTTCCTTGCCCTGACCGAGAGTCTTGGTGGCTGCTTCCTCCTCTCTATTGACCCTGGTTGTGAGCATTTATTTGGTTTTATGGGAAGTTTTATTTATGCTTATTTGATATGTGAGGTTATGGATTAATTCGGAGGTTGGAAGATTTTGATATCAACTTTGGGATTTTGGGGAGATTTGCAAGCTTTATTTGGGAGAGCATTTGGTTGATTTGATCAATCCTACGTCTTTGGGGTTTGAGAAAATTAGCGCAAGGTGCCCCTTCATGTTTGTTAAGAAAGACCATGGGCCCTACTTTTCCAGGTCTTTTCGACACGAGCTTTGAGGACTGATCTATTCTCATTTTTGGTGTTTTAGATGGATCAGTGCCTCCTCTCTCTCACCCCATTTTTGTTATTTTCTTTCCTTGCTTCTTGGTTCGGTTTTCGATGCTTATGTCGATGCATAAGTGTCCACGTATAGCCTTTTGCTATACGTGAAACCATCAAGCAAGGTCGCACGGTTTTCGATGCTTATGTCCGATGCATAAGTGTCCACGTATAGTCTTTTGCTATACGTGAAACCATCAAGCAAGATCGCAAGTAGAGTTTTGGGGTGTACGGTATTGATGATAAAGGCACACTGAAGATAGAGCTGAAAGATGCTTTATCCTATAACATCATGATCCAGGCATTTGATGAACAATAGGATATGGTATCCTTCACCGACATAAGTCTAGCGGGAGTTGGCTCGAAGGTTGTTGGCAGTCCTATGCCCGGTAGCGTAATCGACCCGTGGGCAACCAAAATTAAAAAAAAAATGATTGGCGGTCTCACGCTCGACAGTGTAATCGACTCGTGGACAACAAAAATTTCAAATATATATATATATATATAGGTTTTGATAAACCCTTTTCAAGCAAAAACATATTTTTTTACGAAACAAAATTGATAACTCTTCTTTGCATGTTTAAAATTTGTATGCATGTTAAACAAACATAAAACATACTTTAAAGTTGGTTGTCCACCCGACGAATACCTGTTTAGGCTGAAAAATAGCCCTCTTAGTGAAGTTTAAGACACCCTTCTAGACGAGTGGCGGGTTCTATACATTCGGGTGACCGAGTAGCCTTCGTGGATCCTAGAGAATAAATATACAGCTGAGTCTAGTCTCATACGAGTGCTTGCAGTCCCCCTCATCTGAATTTTCTTTTTGTTTTATCGAAGCTTTGGGACAGGGCACTCGTGTCACTTTTCCTTTCTTTCGGAATTTCTCCAAGATTTTTTATGATTTTCTTTTAGTTGAGTCTCTTCTCGTTGATTTTCTCGAGTTTTCTGCTCTTCCTCGGATTTCCTGGATGACGTTTCTTCCAGAACGTTGCTTTTGAGATGCATTTAGGCTTGCTATAATTAAGGAACATCGGATCTCACGGGCATACAGGTTTACTTTACATTTTTCAGTACTTTATTTTCCTGTTCCTACCTGCTACTATACTATATAGCATGTCATATTACTCCTATTTTTTTTACCTGCTACTGTACTGTATAGCATGTTTCTACTTGCTACTGTTCTTCCCGTATAGCACATTATTCTGTTCATATTTCTACATGTTACTGTTCTTTCTGTACGGCATATTATACTACTCTTGTTTTTACCTGCTACCGTACCGTATAACATGTTATATTGCTCCTGTTTTTGCCTACAACTGTTCTACATGCATCCTACTGTTTGTCGTGTACTGCACATTTTATATCATATAGCTTCAAGCATGTTTCCTTTTTTTTTATATAGGATGTTTAAGGGACTACAACCATAGGGCCATTTGATTTGACACCATAACTGGACACCCTAGAAAACTTAAACTCGTCATGGCAAGGAGCTTGGAGCTATCGCGGTGGGCAGCACGGCCATCTTCAACAGTATAACACGTCTTCCCAGCAAAACCATTTATTTTCCTAGAAATTAAACAACAATCCATAGGATTTCGAGGTTGTTTGCCTAACGCAACATAAATCCTCCACCTTTTCTTTAGGCATTCGTATAGGCTCTTCGTACGATTTAAGCCCTACTCATTCTAGGTTCCGAGATTATCGTCCGATACGACGTAAACCCTCATATCTTCCAGGCGATTTGTGTGACCATGTCACGCAAATATAAGCCCTAATTAAATAAAATTGGCAAAATGAAACACTTTAATAATTTCTTCTCAAAACTAAAGTCAAACCATAGGGTAGACTGAGAAGTCACTGAGGTTCTCCTCAGGATCTGTGACCTCCCCTAGTTTCTCTTCATTTGGATTCCTCAACATTGTTCCAGGTTCGAGCATTTCCTCTTTCACACCTCTTCGTCCGATTTCGTTGAAAAGTCTTATCCTTTTGACTTCTTTGAAGATGATATTCCCTGATTTTTATCGAGAGTTTTCTTAGGTGATATTTTAAGATGTAATTAACTATAGGGGCTTGCCCTTATAGGGAGCTTTTCCGAACCCAGCTTAAGCATTATTCCCTGATTTTTATCGAGAGTTTTCTTAGGTGACCTCGGTCATTTAAGATGTAATGCTATAGAGGCTTGCCCTTATAGGAAGTTTTTCTGAAACCAGCCTAAAATAAACCCTATTTAATTCTTTGTATTAGATAGGGGAACTTGTCGGCAAATAAAACGGTGATGTCATATATTTCTTAGTTTATTTGATCGAGTCTCATCCTCAAGTCTTGTGTTTATCCCTCGGGATAGAGGTAGAGCGCTCTTTCATTTAAACTGTGAAAAATATATGGTCAGTTTGAATTTATATTTTTCTAAAATTATATGTAAATTAAAACGTCCTTCTGAAGCGGGCGACGGGACTTCACTTCTAGCGACCGACAGCTTCTTACGGACAACTTTTGAACAAATCACCCATAAAATTTTTAACTTTCCCCCTTTTAGCGTCGACATGTATGTGCATATATATATATNTATAAAATAATAATAACAATAATTGTTACTTAGAAAAATGGCAACATGTGTGAATAAACCAACAATCTTCATTTATTATTTTATTTAAATGTGACTTCATTAAGATACAAAAGATTGTCTATAATTTGTTATCAACTTTATCTTATTTTGTAAGGAAAAATTTAATACANTGCGCACGTATAAAATAATAATAATAATAATTGTTATTTAGAAAAATGACAACACGTGTGAATAAACCAACAATCTTCATTTATTATTTTATTTAAATGTGACTGCATTAAGATACAAAAGATTGTCTATAATTTGTTATCAACTTTATCTTATTTTGTAAGGAAAAATTTAATACATACATAAGGACTCTTTTTTGTATAAAAGGATCCCTAGCGCTGCCATTTAAATGATGGAGTGATTATTGATGACATGTTTGTTGACTACTCCCTCCACCATCCCTCCCTCCCCCTGTCTCTCTCTTGTACTTTTGCTTTACTCTCAATCGCCTCATTATTTTAGATTCCTTAAAATAATCGACACACAGTGTGCTCTAACAAGATTCCCATCCCACATACTCTTTGTNGGTTGACCACTCCCTCCACCATCCCTCCCTCCCCCTGTCTCTCTCTTGTACTTTTGCTTTACTCTCAATCACCTCATTATTTTAGATTCCTTAAAATAATCGACACACAATGTGCTCTAACAAGATTCCCATCCCACATACTCTTTGTATAAGAGTACAACAACAACAACTAAGAGAATGCGATTACATGAATCCTCTTTCTCCATTATGTAGTAATGAGTGTCATATTTTTATTTAATTTTAATAAATTAAGAATGTTTATATACAACATGCCTAGGTTTTTTTATATCTACCTCTACCTTTCTTAGGATATGTTGAATCTAAACCCTCTCCTAACCCGATCACCGGTACTTTTAGTATTAGTGTGAGTTCTAATATTATGAGATTAGTTCCACATTAANTATTAGAGTACAACAACAACAACTAAGAGAAGTCGATTACATGAATCCTCTTTCTCCATTATGTAGTAATGAGTATCATATTTTTACTTAATTTTAATAAATTAAGAATGTTTATATACAACATGCTCAGGTTTTTTTATATCTACCTCTACCTTTCTTAGCATAGGTTGAATCTAAACTTTCTCCTAACCCGATCACCGGTACTTTTAGTATTAGTGTGAGTTCTAATATTATGAGATTAGTTCCACATTAAAGTTTTTCCTCTATGTTTATTGTATTATATTTCCTTTTATGTTATGTTGTTTTGGCGCCAGCACATTGCCTTCCTTGCTGACACTGCAGTAGGACACCACCCAAAGTAGCAGCCAGCCAACTCTTATTCAATAACGGTCACCTCCTTACAACCAGAAGATGTCTATCAATACAACTCCCAAGGCAGTCAGCCCTGTTCCCAGCTAATTTTTACTTCAAAATCCTACTTAAAACTACCTCCATAAGGATCAGAGAATTTGAGGGATGGAAAGAGTTGATGCAAGATGTGAGTTAGGATCAATGAAAATTGGGATGGAGCAAACACTATTGCATGGCAGACAAAAGCAACCACAAGCACCTCGAAACCTAAAGAAAAAATTGGTTCCAAGTTCTGATTACAGATCTAATTTGACTGAGATGCTTCCAGAATAGTCGCACTATGGCTTTTATCCTTTTGTAGCGCCTCTTCTGCTTGAACATTTGCAAACAAGCGAGAATGATGAGCAATAGAAGGTTAATAGGGTATGATGGAAGCAACCTAAGAGAAGTCATCCAAAATCCGAAAAAAAAAAGGTCAAAGAGGAAGAAAGATGGATCCATGTAAGAAATTAAAATAATACGGAAAGCACCAATTGGACATGAAGGAAGAGAATGAGAATGGCAACAAAAATGAGATTTGACTTAAAATACAATGAAAGGATGAAAGAGGCTTAGCCAACTTAGCATGCCCACCCTTAATCTTATTCGAACAATGGAGGTATTTTAAAGCTTCATGTTCCAAATTTAAAATAAATTCATTCAACAACAAGTATTAGTTTTTCAAAGAATGGAAAATTGTATGTTGAGTTTCGTGTCTAATTCAATTTTTATTTGAAATAGGCAATGGGATGCCTATTCTGACTTAAAATGCCACCAATACTCACATTTTGATTCAATTCAAATAGAAATGTGGGAAAAAATTGAATGCAAAACTGTCTTAAAGCACTCCAGTATATCTCTGCACAGCCTCTGAGCTCGTACAAGATTGATTATAGGAAATAAAAGTTAAAAAAAATAATTAGGATCATGCAAGATTCATACAAAAAGCAAGATTCATACAAAAAGCAGAACAACATATTAAAGCATCAACAGGCTAAGCTGTATCTAGGGTTATTTCCACGACCATCATGCCAATACCCAAGACAAAGAGAGCATCAATTAGATAACATTGAGCAAGGTCATTGATGGCAATCAGTGTTCTACTAAATCAATAACTCATGTCAACATATAATGTGTAACAGAATTCAAATCTTAGATAACCAAAACAACAAACCAAATCAACAGAAAGGGATAAAAATTGATGGGCACTAGCCAAAACAACATCAGTACCGAAATCTATAAATTAATAGAAACCTACCAAAAATACTCCTCGCAACCATGTTATATGCAAGGATCAATTGCTTTCTCTTTTCATATTCGCCTGCAGTTGGAAGCAGGCTGGCATAAACATCAAGAAGTAAAGCTTCAAGTTCAGACATAAAAGCAGCATAAAATTTGCTCTCCTTCAATTCCTTTAACTCCAACTTTGATGCCTTCTTGCAAAGATCTAGATTAAATGAACAAGAAAGGGATGATGAAATCGATGAACAGGCCAAATGCACTGGCAATTAAAAAAAAAAATTAAATGGAAAGATAATGATATTAAGTTATAACATTATTTTATGGGCATGCAATGCTTATTTACACTGTATTTCCTAGCTTGCATTCGCATTCAGTTAGGTTGTTTCTCAAATTTATTAAATTTACATACGTTGGGGATTCACTCCAAATGCCAATTGTTAATGCTGTCTAGCCATTGCTAGCTCTAAAAACAAAAAATTAAAAAAGAAAAAAAATGATTATGACCTGATGATGAAGATGGTTACATATAAAGCGCTAAATTTTTCACTTAAACTCATTAGATATCCATTACTAATGTACCAATTTATATATTTTGACGGTCTTATATAGGATTAAAATGTCAAATAAATAAATAAAATAACACCCGGAAAACTACAAAACATGTACTGAAGTGAATATATAAGAGATGATAGATCAGTCATCAATCTATTATATCTACATTTTTATGTGTGAAAAAAAAAACTAAGAATTGAATGTGATATTGTTAAATAATAACAAAAACAAAGATACTAAGTCGTCCATTCAACAATTTCTGAAATGCATTGTCATCTAAATTTATTAATATCACATTTTCAAAAATCTTAATGATAGAAATACAACTGATTCTGTCATTTTCCTGATCAATTTTATTGATCGTATAAATCTGAGTGACGTCAACAAGAATCAAAGAGGATTTTATCTTTTTCCCTCTGGTGTAAGTTCAATCCGGATAGCTTAAATTATTACATATTGATTGTACCAATAATATATTAAAATGTCATTCCAGTAGCTACTAACTTAAGATGTAGGTGAACCAACTGTTCTCAATTGCTATTAAGATAATATAATAACAAAAATATGAGTGAATCAATTGTCTCTGATGTTTCTTGACATTCAAGTGTCAAACGAATCACTCTTGACTGCCCTTCTTCAAAGTAAATTTCAAAACAGATTTACAATTCCTTCATTAAATTTATAAATGCGTTTTCTTTTCTTATCACATACAATAACACTGAAACAAAACCAGCTAAAACATGACCAAGAGAAAAGAGTGGTATAAAGGAGTATTGTCACCTGCTTGACCTAGCAACATGATTTCAGAACCTGCACAAAGATGAAAGTAATAATTTCAAGCTTCAAAATTTCACATTTCAAAGAAATGAATGCACATAAAAGTCTATCTCAAGAGTCATATTATAAACTTCCAACTTGTAATGCAGGTAAAGCTAGCTAAAGTGTCACGAGGTTGTGAACAATAACATGTTATGTAGGTTAAAATATTGTCCCAGAATAAAAGAAGATGGCGAACAATTGGTATAATTATCACATCATAGCTTAAGGCCTCCTCCTGAGCATTGCCTACATGCAACTATCTATCATTTCTCCAAAGGAATCACTATTGCATAGACGAGACTTTAAAATACCACAAGAAATTTAGCGTAAAAAATTCACATAAAAATGATTTGAACCTTCTGTAACAGAGCCAGCATATTATTGAGAACGCCACTCAATATCCAGAAATATTAATTTGAGGAAGTCAAAAAACATGTGAATCTAAGCATCTATCATAATATTTTTTCCTATATAAAGTTAGCATAGCAACTTGAACAAGGCGTATCCATAATGTGATAGCTCATGCCATTTCCCAAAAACAGTAAATTCTAACTGGAATCAAAATCAATATAAAGAAAGGTTATGCCGGTGAGTGGAAACTTAACTTTTGTAATTTAGAATCTGGCTTGCACAAATACCATGAAATGGTTGCCTTTTGGATTAGGTATACTATTTAAACTTAATTTGTTTTCTTTAGTTTTTATATTTCTCATAGTTACATTGACCATCATACATTTTATTCGAAGAAATGAAGAAATTTGTGCCCGAAAGTTCACTAAGTCGTGGTAGTGGCAACTCGCAACCAACTCTCGATGAGGACTCAACGATACAGCTCGGAGAACCCAGAAGTTTAACTCGCACACTGCAGTGGTCGAAACAGCATAATGTTGTTCTAGAAGAGTTACTTATGGAGCAAAACATATGTGGAAATATTCTCTCGAGTGTGCTGAAAAAAAGTTTATGGAGTGATATCGTCAAAACACTTAATAGACAATTAGGCACCTCATATTTCATACCAGTTATGATGACTAAGTTCAAAAATATGAAAGTCAGTTTCAAGATTGTGTATGAACTGTGTAATAGATGTGAAGAGTCATATTTACCAGTAGCAACCAATGAGCTATGGGAAGAGATCCTAGATGTAAGATAAATATAACTCATTCCAAATTATTGCACATATGTAATTGTGCTTGCACGAATAAATTAAAGTCAATGAATTACAGAGATATTCAAGGTTGGGTCGTTTTAGACGAAATCCATTTCGCCAGTACGATATATTCGAAAAGATTTGTGTGCATAATATTGTTGTGAGTACGAGCAAAATAGATAATTGATGAAGATTTTAGGCAAAAATCTGTTTGCAAGGCTGTAACTGCACCAATGGATTACATAGTCGAAGATGAATTCATGACTTCAAATGGAGTTACCTTTATCGAGGATCTTAGCACGCCGACAACTAATGTGCAGACCTTCAACGGTTACTCAATGGAAGATCAAGAGACAGGCCCACAAAGTGTTGGAACCAAAAGACGCAGCGTTGATAAAATTCTGGTGTCTTGGTGTTGACCTCATTTTGATGTCATTACTCTTTTCCTTACAATCTTAGGATCTAGCTCTAAGAGTTCCTATTGACTATCTTATAAAACTATAACTGGGACCCACCCTTTTTAGAAATTTCAACCACCTCCTATTTCTTTTATGATGTCTCGCATTGATGATCTCAAAACCATCGTCCTATAGTCGAGTAGCAAAGGTCTATCATGTGGAGATTCAGGGAGAAGTTCCCAATAAGATCTCAAGCCCTAGGATAACCTCTTCGGGACTTTATCACACACACGCACACCAAATGCACAAAATTCACTAAGTTGCACAAAGCCGGACTAGAATTGAGCTTAAAGAATAGGTGAAAATGCAAACTTCTTCGGACGACCTCCGACAACAAAATGGACTGTGTTAACGCATCCGGGACATCAATTTTAGCTAGGAAATACACTCATATTGTCATAATTTCGAACACAAGCAAATTACACGCAAATCGATGAATTCGTCAAAACGACCTCCGACGAGGAAACGGAACACGCCAACGCATCCAGAATGTCAGAATTCCTTAAAAAAGACATGTTTTGATGCACGAATAAAAAGTACGAAACGAATTTTATTTTTAAAAAATATTAAATATTTTATATATTTTATTACTTATAATATTAAAATTATAATCCTAAACCCTATTTACCCCTTNAAAATTAAATGGAAAGATAATGATATTAAGTTATAACATTATTTTATGGGCATGCAATGCTTATTTACACTGTATTTCCTAGCTTGCATTCGCATTCAGTTAGGTTGTTTCTCAAATTTATTAAATTTACATACGTTGGGGATTCACTCCAAATGCCAATTGTTAATGCTGTCTAGCCATTGCTAGCTCTAAAAACAAAAAATTAAAAAAGAAAAAAAATGATTATGACCTGATGATGAAGATGGTTACATATAAAGCGCTAAATTTTTCACTTAAACTCATTAGATATCCATTACTAATGTACCAATTTATCTATTTTGACGGTCTTATATAGGATTAAAATGTCAAACAAATAAATAAAACAACACCCGGAAAACTACAAAACATGTACTGAAGTGAATATATAAAAGATGATAGATCAGTCATCAATCTATTATATCTACATTTTTATGTGTGAAAAAAAAAACTAAGAATTGAATGNATATTTTGACGGTCTTATATAGGATTAAAATGTCAAATAAATAAATAAAATAACACCCGGAAAACTACAAAACATGTACTGAAGTGAATATATAAGAGATGATAGATCAGTCATCAATCTATTATATCTACATTTTTATGTGTGAAAAAAAAAACTAAGAATTGAATGTGAAATTGTTAAATAATAACAAAAACAAAGATACTAAGTCGTCCATTCAACAATTTCTGAAATGCATTGTCATCTAAATTTATTAATATCACATTTTCAAAAATCTTAATGATAGAAATACAACTGATTCTGTCATTTTCCTGATCAATTTTATTGATCGTATAAATCTGAGTGACGTCAACAAGAATCAAAGAGGATTTTATCTTTTTCCCTCTGGTGTAAGTTCAATCCGGATAGCTTAAATTATTACATATTGATTGTACCAATAATATATTAAAATGTCATTCCAGTAGCTACTAACTTAAGATGTAGGTGAACCAACTGTTCTCAATTGCTATTAAGATNAATATCACATTTTCAAAAATCTTAATGATAGAAATACAACTGATTCTGTCATTTTCCTGATCAATTTTATTGATCGTATAAATATGAGTGATGTCAACAAGAATCAAAGAGGATTTTATCTTTTTCCCTCTGGTGTAAGTTCAATCAGGATAGCTTAAATTATTACATATTGATTGTACCAATAATACATTAAAATGTCATTCCAGTAGCTACTAACTTAAGATGTAGGTGAACCAACTGTTCTCAATTGCTATTTAGATAATATAATAACAAAAATATGAGTGAATCAATTGTCTCTGATGTTTCTTGACATTNAAGAAATGAAGAAATTTGTGCCCGAAAGTTCACTGAGTCGTGGTAGTGGCAACTCACAACCAACTCTCGATGAGGACTCAACGGTACAGCTCGGAGAACCCAGAAGTTTAACTCGCACACTGCAGTGGTCGAAACAACATAATGTTGTTCTAGAAGAGTTACTTATGGAGCAAAACATATGTGGAAATATTCTCTCGGGTGTGCTGAAAAAAAGTTTATGGAGTGATATCGTCAAAACACTTAATAGACGATTAGGCACGTCATATTTCATACCAGTTATAATGACTAAGTTCAAAAATATGAAAGTCGGTTTCAAGATTGTGTATGAACTGTGTAATAGATGTGAAGAGTCATATTTACCAATAGCAACCAATGAGCTATGGGAAGAGATCCTAGATGTAAGATAAATATAACTCATTCCAAATTATTGCACATATGTAATTGTGCTTGCACGAATAAATTAAAGTCAATGAATTACAGAGATATTCAAGGTTGGGTCGTTTTAGACGAAATCCATTTCGCCAGTACGATATATTCGAAAAGATTTGTGTGCATAATATTGTTGTGAGTACGAGCAAAATAGATAATTGATGAAGATTTTAGGCAAAAATCTGTTTGCAAGGCTGTAACTGCACCAATGGATTACATAGTCGAAGATGAATTCATGACTTCAAATGGAGTTACCTTTATCGAGGATCTTAGCACGCCGACAACTAATGTGCAGACCTTCAACGGTTACTCAATGGAAGATCAAGAGACAGGCCCACAAAGTGTTGGAACCAAAAGACGCAGCGTTGATAAAATTCTGGTGTCTTGGTGTTGACCTCATTTTGATGTCATTACTCTTTTCCTTAGAATCCTAGGATCTAGCTCTAGGGGTTCCTATTGACTATCTTATAAAACTATAACTGGAACTCACCCTTTTTAGAAATTTCAACCACCTCCTATTTCTTTTATGATGGCTCGCATTGATGATCTCAAAACCATCGTCCTATAGTCGAGTAGCAAAGGTCTATCATATGGAGATTCAGGGAGAAGTTCCCAATAGGATCTCAAGCCCTAGGAAAACATCTTCGGGACTTTATCACACACACGCACACCAAATGCACAAAATTCACTAAGTTGCACAAAGTCGGACTAGAATTGAGCTTAAAGAATGGGTGAAAATGCAAACTTCTTCGGATGACCTCCGACAACAAAATGGACTGTGTCAACGCGTCCAGGACATCAATTTTAGCTAGGAAAGACACTCATATTGTCATAATTTCGCACACAAGCAAATTGCACGCAAATTGATGAATTCGTCAAAACAACCTCCGACGAGGAAAGGGAACACGCCAACGCATCTGGAATGTCAGAATTTTTTAAAAAAGACATGTTTTGATGCACGAATAAAAAGTACAAAAAGAATTTAATTTTAAAAAAATATTATATATTTTATATATTTTATTACTTATAATATTAAAATTATAATCCTAAACCATATTTACCCCTTTATCCACGCATTTATCTCTTCATTCGATCCATCCCACGGCTCGATCCCGCGGCGTTCGTCCCCCTCGCGTGCCCTAGCTTCCATGAACGATCCACGCGCAATCTCTTCCCCCTCTCTCGACTCTTCCTCTTCTTCGCGTGGCCGCTAGACCTTTTGGCTCTCCAATTGCAAGGGCTAAGCTGGCCGACCCTTCTCCTTCTCGAGGTTTTACCGTCTCCCCCTTTACTATGCGATTCTTTCATCGTCATTTGATTCGACTACTAGTGAGGCTGGTAGGTGGCTGCCCT
This sequence comes from Phalaenopsis hybrid cultivar, assembly GCA_002079205.1. NCBI lineage: Eukaryota > Viridiplantae > Streptophyta > Magnoliopsida > Asparagales > Orchidaceae > Phalaenopsis > Phalaenopsis hybrid cultivar. Next base: position 33,814 of record JXCR01017222.1, read on the forward strand.
CCTCTCTTCTCTGCCTATAAAAAGGCTTTCTAATGCACTGTTTTAGGTTGTTGAAAATTTTTTGAGAGAAAGGGAGGTTGAGTTTTTACTGTCCGAGGCTTTAGGAGAAGAAGTTCTGCCGAAATTTCTTCTTAGTTAGGTTCTCGGGTGTTGAGAGCTTGAAACATTCGTGGGTTGTTGTTTTTCGAGGCTTTTAGGAAGGAAAGTTTTGACGAAATCCTTTCTAGGATAAGTTCTTGTGCGTTGGGAGCTTGGAGGATTTGTTGGTTGTGGTTTCTCAAAGCTTTTAGGAAGAAGAGTTTTGTGGGAGGTGTTTTCTTGAATCTGTCTTTCGGTTTCGCTTTGAGTCTGCATTAAGAGGTATTTATCTTCCTCCTCTGATTTGCACCATTTCGGATGACATCTGAAAATACTTCTTTGCTCTTTTAAAGCATGTGGAAATAAAATTATGGCCTGTTTTAAGATTTAAGCATGAATAGTTCATGGAAATATTAAAATGTAGCATGATATGGTTGTCTTCTTTTCTTTTTATGCTCAAGATACATAGAATCCATGATAGGAAAGTTTTAGTTGTCATTCTATAGAATACATGTTAGGAAGAAAAATGCAAGGTTGAAGCTCTTTTTTTTTATACACCTGTCCAAGTGGATGTTAGAATTAGTTTCAAAGCTGGATGACATGTTGGCTCTAAAGGTTCATCCATACTTATATGTTTTCTGTCATTTGTTCCTATTTGAAACATATGCTGGCACAATACTTTGAAATATGAAGCTCCAAGAGGAAATTTTTTTTTTAGCTATTTTGACCCATCTGTTGTGGTATGGTTTTAGCTCTTTGGAGTTAGATCCTTGTTGGAAATATTTTTATCGGTTTTTGCCCTTATGATGGGCTTTGTTTGCCCATGTGATGGGTTCGGTTTTGACTCTTTTAAGATGAACGCATGCTGAAAATGTTTCTCTGTTTTCGGATTCTTCGACTTCATGATAGCTGGAAATTGTATTTCATTTTGACCCATTTGGATGGGTTCGGTTTTGGTTTCCTTTTGAGTTAAATGTTAGTTGGAAATTTTGTCTTATTTTTTTAAACGGTTTAGTGGGCTCGGTTTTGGCCTCCTCTGATTTGGATTTAGCTGAGAGTTTCATACTATTTTTGACCCATTTGATAGGCTTGGTTTGGTCTGAGAATTAGGCCCGGTTTTGCATAAGATTGGCTTGATATATTCCTTTTGTTGAGCTTTATTTATTTGTTATAATTCTTTTTGTTGCCTTTTATGTTGGACTTGGTTTGCTCCATTGTGTTGGGTTCGGTTTTACCCTGTGCTGGACTTTGTTTGTCCCTTGTGTTGAGCTCGGTTTGCCTCTTTGGTCGGCTCGATCTGGCTCATTTCGGTATTATGTTTTGGCTAAAATATTTTACTGTTTTAGCCCTTTGGTGGGCTCAGTTTGACCCCTTTGCTAGACACGGTTTGGTTGGAGGCTCTTCTTTAGCGTTCCTCCCAAAATTTTATTGGTAATCAATTTTTTCATCCCAAAATTCATGATTTCAACATCTACTTCTATGTAGGAATGTTTGATACGAGCAGACTAACTCACTATCATGTCTTATGTGATGAAAATGATTTCATTCCTAATGATTTATAAGAAGTTGTCCTTTCACTCTCTTATGTATATCAAAAGAAATGCAATGGCAATTCTTATAATGGCTTTCTTTTATTGTCCCTGTCCGTGAGCTTGTCTTGGGGTTGGGTTGTTCCCTTTGTGGTCCCTGATTGTGAGCATTTCAGTTGGTTTTCCTTTGTCTTGTTTGGCAGTTTTTTGTTGCCCCTGGCCTTGGGCCTTCCCCTTTAGCTTTTTTATGATTAAAAAAAATGGTTGATTTGGGCTTGGTTTTTCTCTTCACTGTCCCTGGTCGTGAGTCTTAACGTCCTGGCTTGCCCCTTTTGCTGTAAAGCTGTTTTAGTGGTTGTATGAGCTCCTGCCCTTACCTGAGAGCATTCACGTGGGATTCTTTTATTTTTTTTGGTTGATCCTGGCTTGCCCCTTTGTTGTGAAGTTGGTTTAGTGGTTGTGTGGGCTGTTGCCCTTACCCGTGAGCATCTCAGCTGGGTTTTCTTTTGTCATGTTTGGTTGTTTCCTGCTTTCTCCTTTGTTGTGAGGTTGGTTTGGTGGATTTGGTCTGCTACCCTTACCCGTGAACATCCTAGTTGATTTTCTTTGTCCTGATTGGCTATTCTCTGCTGTCCCTGGCTGTAAACATTTATATGGATGATTTCATGGCTTATTTGACATTAGAAGCTTTTGATTAAGAATGGAATTGAATGGATTCGATATTGGCATGGCTTTTGGAAATTTAGAAAGTTGTCATCTATGGATTATTCTCCTTTACTTTGTGACATATAAAAGACTCTTGAAACTTCATTTTGGGGAATCATGAAGNAGTTTGTGTTTGGTTCATCTAACTAACCGAACAAAAAATATTTGTTCATGTTTGTCTCATTTACTTATCGGACGAACCAAACACGAACTCTTTGACGAACTGAACACGAACTGTTCACGAACAACGAACTTTTTTTGACAGCCCTATTCTAGGCTAAGTTCTTGTGCGCTGGGAGTTTGGAGGATTTGTTGGTTGTGGTTTCTCAAAGCTTTTAGGAAGAAGAGTTTTGTGGGAGGCGTTTTCTTGAATCTGTCTTTCGGTTTCGCTTTGAGTCTGCATTAATAGATATTTATCTTCCTCCTCTGATTTGCACCATTTCGAATGGCATCTGAAAATACTTCTTTGCTCTTTTAAAGCATGTGGAAATAAAATTATAGCCCATTTTAAGATTTAAGCATGAATAGCTCATGGAAACATTAAAATGTGGCATGATATAGTTGTCTTCTTTTCTTTTTCTGCTCAAGATACATAGAATGCATGATAGGAAAGTTTGAGTCGTCATTCTATGGAATACATGTTAGGAAGAAAAATGCAAGGTTGAAGCTCTTTTTTTTTTATATACTTGTCCAAGTGGATGTTGGAATTAGTTTCAAAGCTGGATGACATGTTGGCTCAAAAGGTTCATCCATACTTATATGTTTTCTGTCATTTGTTCCTATTTGAAACATATGCTGGCACAATACTTTGAAATATGAAGCTCCAAGAGGAATTTTTTTTTAGATATTTTGACCCATCTGTTGGGGTATGGTTTTAGATCTTTGGAGTTAGATCCTTGTTGGAAATATTTTTATCGGTTTTTGCCCTTATGATGGGCTCTGTTTGCCCATGTGATGGGTTCGGTTTTGACTCTTTTAAGATGAACACATGCTGAAAATGTTTCTCTGTTTTCGGATTCGACTTCATGATAGCTGGAAATTGTATTTCATTTTGACCCATTTGGATGGGTTCGGTTTTGGTTTCCTTTTGAATTAAATGTTAGTTGGAAATTCTGTCTTATTTTTTTAAACCGTTTAGTGGGCTCTGTTTTGGCCTCCTCTGATTTGGATTTAGCTGAGAGTTTTATACTATTTTTGACCCATTTGATAGGCTTGGTTTGGTTTGAGAATTGGGCTCGGTTTTGCATAAGATTGGTTTGATATATTCCTTTTGTTGAGCTTTATTTATTTGTTATAATTCTTTTGTTGCCTTTTATGTTGGACTTGGTTTGCTCCCTTGTGTTGGGTTCGGTTTTACCCCTGTGCTGGACTTGGTTTGTCCCTTGAGTTGAGCTCGGTTTGCCTCTTTGGTGGGCTCGGTCTAGCTCATTTCGGTATTATGTTTTGGCTGAAATCTTTTACTGTTTTAGCCCTTTGGTGGGCTCGGTTTGACCCCTTTGCTAGGCACGGTTTGGTTGGAGGCTCTTCTTTAGCGTTCCTCCCAAAATTTTATTGGTAATCAATTTTGTCATCCCAAAATTCATGATTTCAACATCTACTTCTATGTGGGAATGTTTGATACGAGCAGACTAACTCACTATCATGCCTTATGTGATGAAAATGGTTTCATTCCTAATGATTTATAAGAACTTGTCCTTTCACTCTCTTATGTATATTAAAGGAAATGCAATGGCAATTCTTATAATGGCTTTCTTTTATTGTCCCTGTCCGTGAGCTTGTCTTGGGGTTGGGTTGTTCCCTTTGTGGTCCCTGATTGTGAGCATTTCAGTTGGTTTTCCTTTGTCTTGTTTGGCAGTTTTTTATTGCCCCTGGCCTTGGGCCTTCCCCTTTAGCTCTTTTATGATTAAAAAAAATGGTTGATTTGGGCTTGGTTTTTCTCTTCACTGTCCCTGGCCGTGAGTCTTAACGTCCTGGCTTGCCCCTTTTGCTGTAAAGTTGGTTTAGTGGTTGTGTGAGCTCCTGCCCTTACTTGAGAGCATTCACGTGGGATTCTTTTATTTTTTTTGATTGATCCTGGCTTGCCCGTTTGTTGTGAAGTTGGATTAGTGGTTGTGTGGGCTGTTGCCCTTACCCGTGAGCATCTCAGCTGGGTTTTCTTTTGTCAGGTTTGGTTGTTTCCTGCTTTCTCCTTTATTGTGAGGTTGGTTTGGTGGCTTTGGTCTGCTACCCTTACCCGTGAACATTCTAGTTGATTTTCTTTGTCCTGATTGGCTATTCTCTGTTGTCCCTGGCTGTAAACATTTATATGGATGATTTCATGGCTTATTTGACATGAGAAGCTTTTGATTAAGAATGGAATTGAATGGATTTGATATTAACATGGCTTTTGGAAATTTAGAAAGTTGTCCTCTATGGATTATTCTCCTTTACTTTGTGACATATAAAAGACTCTTGAAACTTCATTTTGGGGAATCATGAAGTTGATATGAAACAGATTCATGAAGGATTTGAAAGCTTATAAGATTGTTATTTATCAAAGAGTTCTTTGGAGGTTTAATATTAAAGTTTGAATAACATAAGTATCACATTTGGGTTCAGATTTGGATGTGTAAGTACATATAGGTGGGGGAGCCATGGGTATATGTGTTACATTAGTTCTATACCCATTTCAATCTATTTGAAACAAAATTTGGAGAGGATACCCTTCTTGGGTTGATCTAGTTATATAAAATTTGAGAAGATGATATCCTCTGGATTGATTCAAGGATCTTGGGCTCTCTTTTTCAGATCTTTTTGTCACAGTTTTGAGGGTTGTTCCGCCCTCTATTCTTTCGATCTTTTGGGTGGATCATTTTCTCCTCTCTCTCATCCCTATTTTTATTCTTTTTTCCTTGCTTCTTGGTTCGGTTTTTTGTGCTTATGTCTGACACATAAGTGCTCATATATAGTCTTTTAATATATATAAACCATCAAGCAAGGTCGCAAGTAGGTCGATTTTATTTTGAGGCTTAGGGTGATGATGACAAAGGCACACCGGGGGTAGAGCAGAATGATATTTCATCTTACGATATCAGGACTCAATCCCGGAACCTGATAATTGTAGAATGATAATATCATTCACCGACACAAGACCAACGGGGGACCCGTACCTTCTTAGGTTGTTGGCGGTCTTATGCCCGACGATGTGATCGACTCGTGGACAACTATGTTTTTTTTCAAAAATTTAAAAAAACAAATTGATAATAACAAATACAATATTTTTACTACAAAATTGATACAACTTCTTTTTTTGTATGCCTAAACTTCATGTGAATGCTAAAATATAAATTTTAAATGTGTTACAGCTTGGTTGTCCACTTGTTGATTACCGATACCGGGCTAACGGTTACCCTTCTAAGTTAGGTTTAGTAAGACACTATTCTAGTTGAGTGACGGGTTCTATACAACCGGGTGATCGATAGTAGCCTTCGACGTCCCTCGAGTACAAATATATTATATTTAAGTCTAGCCCCGACCCGAGTGCTTGTGGTCCCCTCTTTTTGGATTTTTTGTATGTTTTAATCGAATTTTTTCGGGAAAGCACTCGTGGTCCCTTTTTTGGGGATGTTCCCGAGATTTTGATAATTTTCTTGAAATTATCATTTGTCGATTTTTCCCGAGTTTTCATCGTGAGTTATTTGTCGATTTTCTCAAATTTTCCAGGAAATGTTTCTTTTGTTTATACAGTAAATATCAGCACGCTTAAAAGAGCAGCAAACCTGTCGAATATACAGGTTTGATTTACATTATAGCATTTTATTTCACAGTATGTTATACTGTTCTTCTTCTTTGTTGTACATTATACTGTTCTTTTCTTTTATACTGCATGTTTTATTATTTTATTACACACTATACCTTAGAATAGGAGGCCAGTACTCAGTTTTATAAGAGGTACCCGGCAGCAGAGCGTTGAGTAAACAATTACATATAACTTTAAAACTAACATCAAACCCGAAGATGCTACGGCGAGGAGCTTGGAGCGGATACTATGGGCTGCATGATGAGGGCATTCAGAAGAGCAACATCAAAACACATTCACATCACCAAACACTTTCCTTAGTTTAAATAACAACACATAGGATTTCGATGTAGTTTGCCTAGTGCAAAGTAAACCCTCACATATCACTTTTAGGTTTTTACATAAATTTGTTATGTAATTATAAGTTCTAACACTTTTAGGGTTCTGAGATTACCGTACGGTGCGGTGTAAATCTTTCTATATTTTTAGGCTATTTGCATGATCAGATATAGTGCGAAAATAAGTCTTAAATTCTAAAAAAATTGCAGGATTAAACATTGGATAACATCATTTCAAATATATAAAGTCGAACAATAGGATAGTTGGGAGGTCACTGGGGTCCTCCTTGGATCTGTGATATCCCCTACTCTTCGCTCCTTTGGATTCCTTAAAATAATTGTTCTTATTTGAGTCACTCTCGTTTGATTTTTCTATGTCTAATCTTGAAAACCTAAAATTTAAAATCTGGAAGGTTAAACCATTGATTTTAATCGAGATTTTTCTTAAGTGACTCCGATTATTTGAGATATAATTAACTATAGAGGCTTACCACTATAGGGAATTTAGAACTCAGGTAAAATAAACTCTATCTAATCCTAATGTTAGGTAGAGGAACTTGTTGACCTCATATAAAAAATATTTCGCAGACCAAACGGATGTCACAAATTCTTTAGTTTAGGTGATTGAGCCTACTACATGTGATATGTTTATTCTTGGGGATAAGTTTATTACTTGTGGTATCGTGCTTAGTCATCCAAACTATCCAAAATATGAAACTCGTTTGGTCTCATCTATTTTTAAATTAAAATATTACTTTCAAAAAAAGAATCATATTTACATCAAAACTATTTTCATATTTATAAAAATCTTTTCTTTCTTTTCAAAATTAAAATAACGACCGACACCCGACGATCTAAAAAAAGAGCCGATAAGGAGGCATTTAAGAAATTAATCTCTGCACGGGTGGAAAAAGTTGTGGGCTCTAAAAGAATAGTTGGATCATAACACCCTGGTATCAATGAATGATTGTCCTGCAAAAATAGGAAATTTAGCCGAAATATCGGAAAAAGCCGCACTAGCCGTTCTGGATGTGCTCAACAAACACAAAAATAATAGGTATGTTCTCTTAAGATACCACGATCCTAAGCTTCAAAGTTGGGTTGGGCACATTCTAGCTAAACAACCTCGTTATTATTCATATCTAACACAGATTTGAAGATCGTTGACTATAGTTTGTTTTAATTGTATTTTATTCATTTCACTGAGAGTGATCCTCTAGCGTCATTATTGTACCGTCGTTTGATTTTCCTTTGTATTTCATATCCTTTGTTATATTAGTTGTGTTATTGTGTTCAATCTATCATTCAAGTAGCTTTTTTCCATTGTAACCATTTTTTTATTAAAGCTCAATGAAATATTATCTTCATGTCGTATTGTGTGCTAAAAAATTTATTTCAATATCACATGTATGTCTATTTACTCTTGCGGAACATTATCGAACAACATGTACAATCTCATTAACAATTACATTAATGTAACTAACGCCCTTACTAAGCTATTACCTAGAGTGCTGGATAGTAGTTCATTCGACGTTGATGAAGTCCTACCGAGACTGATGTTTGATAGGACATACATGTGACATCATTATGTTATGGTTGTTCTTGTTGGGCATCACATACGTTGCTATAATTATTTTAGGCTCTCAACATTAGCATTTACCCAATTATGAATATTCTAATAATCGCAATATATTAATAGATACCAAAAATATGACTGTTTCGAAACAAATTGGAATTTTTCTTGGAGGAGTTGCACATTCTCATTCTTATAGACAATTGTGTGAATTCTTTCAGCATTCGTTGGAAACAGTTAGGAGGTACTTCAATCGTGTAATGCAAGTCATTATCTCTCTGATTGAAAAATATATTTGATTGCCAACCGAGAATTTCGAATATCACCCATTCATACAGTGTAACCAACAATTTTATCCCTTCTTTGAAAATGTCATTAGGCCAATTGATGATACACAAATTCCTGTTGTTGTTGATCGGGATTCACATAACAGGTATCGTAACTGAAAAAGATTCACATCACAAAATGTGGTTGTGGTTGTTTCATTTGATCCTCAATTCGTGTTTCTTACAACTGGTTGGGAGGGATCATCAGTTAATATGAGGGTCCTTCGTTGGTTGGTTGACCAAGGGTCTTTTCGTATGCCATAAGGACGATATTATATCGTTGACTTGGGATATGTTAATACTAACAAATTTATAGCACCTTATCATAGTTGTCGATATCTTCTTAGTGAGTACCGTGGATTATGAACTAGGACTTACTCTTAGAGCAAAAGAAATGTATAACCATCATCATGCCCAATTACGAAATGTAGTTGGCAGAACATTTAACATATGGAAGGAGAGAATTCAGATTTTAACATACATGCGTCAGTTTCCATTAGACATAGATTGCTTATGTCATCTTACATTTGATGAAAAACTTGATTTGATGAAGAACTAGACGAAGTTTAAGTATTGTTTGACGTGGTGGCATAGCAGCTTGGATGACTTATGCTTTCACAAGATGGCCGTTGTACCGTGCACCATTGTTGGAAAATATATGGATGTCCCTGATACTAGAGCATTGTCAACTGTGATGTGCTTATGGTTTAAAACTGACTGATGTTAGTTATTATTTGCATTTTTTTATTACTTGTATAGAGAGAGAAGGGATTTTTGGTATGTGATATTTAAACATGGCATGGAACGTTCAGATGTCATACTTGTATCAATGTATGACCATGAGCTTGATCCCAAGCATTAGCCACTCAAAATCTATGACAAACATTGATTGGTGCTATTGAATTATAGCTTGTCTTCAACCAACTCAGATTGCTCTGTGTTGTTGAAATGGTGAGAGAAAGGCTGGTTGTATGAATTTTCATCTATTTGATTTATAGTTTAAAAAGTGTTGACGTTTTTGTCTAGTTGTTCCATCCATCAGATCAGACTGCTCTTGATGTTGAGAGAGAAATTGGACCTTGGCTTGCTGAAAACAAAAAGTTTTTTTAATGAACTATTGACACTTATGACGTACTGAGAAATGTTCCAAAATTTTATATTACTTTTGCTCGGCATAAGATTTGGGAATGTTAAAAATAGTTTTTTATAATCTGAAATTGTAATCGCTTGTTTTTGAGAGAGAACCTCAAGAACATCTATGTATAGCTCTTTTTTTTACTCCAACATGTCACCTCCCAAAAGAATTCGTTGGGGTGGTGGGCAACCCAGGATTTAGTGTTTTTCGGCCCTACAACAAGCTTGTGTGAGACTTTTTATCCGTGACATTCTCCTCCACCCAATCACGTCTCGTCACAGATCGGTTCCACCGAATGTCTCACTGGACCATTGAGAGTCCACACACCTAGCAGACAGTAATCTGCTCTGATACCACCTATCACCTCCCAAAAGAGCTCTTTAGGGTGGTGGGCAGTCCAGGATACTGTTTTTCGGTCCTACACCTAGCCTATGTGAGTCTTTTTGTCCGTGACAAACAGCTATTAACTGGTTTTTAAATCCTGCTAAAACTTGTAAAACAGTATTACAGGATTTATAGGATTTTGTAAATCCTTTGCCAGAGAGTTTTCAGAATTTAGTAAATCAAGAATTATGTTGTTTACTAAATCCCAATAAGTTAAATCTCATATGTTGCCAGACAGCCCCTAAAAGCCTGATATGATAAAAGCAATAAAACTATATGGCACGACAAAATCTAAATGTTGCTGCAGCACGATAAACTGTTTGACTATTGGTTTCAGGGTTTACGATTTCTCAGAGGGATTTAACAATCCTGAATTCAAACATTTGTTTCGCCGTAACAAACAGATACGAATGCGTGCAACAACATATAAATTCAATCCAACAGTAAAGTCATGCAGATAAAATGAATCGCGAACAATGAAAAAAATCCACAAAAANGACAAACAGATATGCGTGCAACGAAATATAAATTCAATCCAACAGTAAAGTCATGCAGATAAAATGAATCGCGAACAATGAAAAAAATCCACAAAAACAAAAAATATACATCCAACGAAAAACAAAACAGCACATGTATTCGCCTTCTGAACCTGCGTCAAAGATGCGCCGACAAGCGTCGATGGCCGGAAGGAGGAAGGAGACGAAGACGACGGAGACAAGTTGGAAAACAAGAGAAGGAATAAGGGTTTCAGTGGCGGAAAAGCAGAACGTTGACCCACCTAACGTCCTCTGGCACCTGGATCTGTTATGGCGGCGCCGTAGTTTCGGGTCAAGGAAATCTGTTCGTGATATATAAAAACAATATTATCGAGCATGACGTTGAGGCCTTTGCAGCTACTCTTCTGAATTTGTTGTAGCTCCTGTTTATTTATTCCCTAAATAAAAAAAGTCAAATCGGTATAATTATTTTACGCCTTATGCATAAACTAAAGAATATAAATTTATTTATTGGTGTTGTACTCATTTTTCTAAATAAATAAATATATAATTGATGTACTATTTTTAAATAATTTACTTAACTACAAGGCTATGAAGATTTATAATCAACTAAAATTATTTATTAAAAAATAAAATTAAAAATAAATTAAGTTTTATTTAAACAATATTTTAATATAAATAATATACCTTAAAACTTATTTTTATCCTAAAAATCTTATAGCTGCTTGACTATATATGTCAGAATGACTCGTTATCTGCAAACAACTTGTGTTTGTCTTGCTAAGCAAATGAGCTAACATTATTTTTTTTCCTTAATATATTAACAAGTCAAACGTGAATAGTGATCTTTTTTAATGAGTCAAACAAAAGTCTAGCATGGGCTCGCTCGAGCATGGCTTGTTTACGCCCCTATTTGTAACTATGTGGACCTAATTAAAAAATTATATTGAAAAAAACTATCTAGGTATCTAGTGTTAGAGGTTGTTTGGTTGCAAGCAAAATTATATTTAAATATGATTTAGTGAGTTCTATGAATCCAGATTTATGAAATCTTGAAGGGGTAAATTATGAAAGTTGTTAGGTGTGTTAAGGAGTAAATCCTAATAAATGCTGATAAATTTTGTCACAACTTTAATAAGTTTTATCATCCTCAATGCTTTAACTTTTCTAAAACCTATCAATTTTTATTCCTGCTATATTTAAGCTAAAATGGGATACTTTTGAATGCCTTTTTTAGCCTTTTGGAAGGATTTTGCAAAAATCTTGTATAAGTTCTCCTTAAAATCGGCCGCCAAACAGACCCTCAGTGTCTAGCTTGGTTGTTTTGCTATTTGGATGCAGATATAATTCAATAAAATAATGTAAAATATTTATTTGAATTAAATCCTAAAAATTAATTTAAATGTAAATCATATAAATTTAAGTAAGCTTTTCACCGTTTATTAAATTTTTAAGGATGCATGCATGAGGAATAGCTTACCATATTTATTCAACTCATATCAACATTAGTTAATAAAATTTAATATAGTTAAATATTTAAAATAATAAATAATTTGTGATTTGATACATATATATTATTGTCTCCCACAACATTCATTGTAATGGAGTCACAATCCAACACATATATAGATAGAATAAGAGATGCAGAAGATATTGATTTTTTTTGTGTCTTAAAAATCCAAAAAGAAAATCACAAAGTCTAACTTAGCTAAAATAATTTCACCAAATAAATGTCAACTACAATGAGTTGCATGTTTGAACTAGAGAATGTGAGGCCTATTAAATATGTATTATTAGTTTAACCTACAATAATAGTGATAAAAACATATTGTGTCATTAAGAAATGAGAGGTGATTGGAATCTTATTCAAACTTAAAATGACACCAATACTCACATTTGATTTTATTCAAATAAACATGTGAGAAGAAATTGAATGCATGACTATCTTAAAGCACTTCATTTTATCTGTGCTCGGCTTATGGGTTCATAAAAGATTGATTTTAAGAATAATAGGTGAACCAAAATAACTAGGATCATGCAATATTCATAGAAAGAGCAAATAATATATTGAAGCATCAACGGGCTAAGTTGTATCTAGAGATATTTCCACGACCATCATGCTATGACTATATGGTTGAAGCTCCACTTTTCAATTATCCTCGTTATTGTCTTTAATATGGACAATTTTACTGCTGTAGATGTAAAAAAAAGTAGATGCTTGTTAAATAAATACATAAATTATTTGTGATATGTAGTCTCTAATATTTTTTAATAACCATCAAAGTTGCTTTTTTTGTGAACTCGAAAGTGATCCATTATATAGATGATATGATGACACATTTTATTCTAATCATCATGAGCATATATTTATTTTGTTCACGTGGATAATAAGTTGAAGATAATGGTGCAAAATATGCTTGTGATGCACAGTTCAAATGATGCAGGGTTTTGGGGGAAGAGAGTTGAATTATTATAAGGGAGATAATGTTTCATATTAATGTAATGTTAATTGAATTCGTTACTTTTTTTATTTTTAAATGAGTCGCAAGTTCGTTCATCATCGCATCCTTTCTTTTTCCAAATATGTCTCTCTTTCTGGATCATGTGAATGAGAAGATAGTAACCAAAAAAATCAAACATTCGACAAAGACGACAAAATAGAGAAATAAAACGCAGAGAACCTACGTGTGATAAATCTCATAAGAATAAGTCGAGTAAGTCCGCCAAAAAAATATTGGGTATAAGCATCTTGGACCAATATTCACGAAAAAATACATATGTTGACTACACACAATACCACAACCAAAGATTTATGTGTGTTTGTTTGTTTTGGGCTCAAAGTGCTCCAAAAGAAATGCATCACACTTAATTAATTACATATTGAGGGTTGCCCAATAATACTCTTGAAACTATCATTGGGCTATCAAAGAACGATTCTTTCGCATGAAAATACTTCGATTATTTCAAAGCTCATGCCACGAGCAGAGAGTGAGTCTCTAATGGTCTTACATGAGTAACAAACTCACCAACATACGAAGCCTACAAAATAGCCATATCACGCTGACGGGGTATCCTGATACGTCAAAGCACATTCGGGATATAAGGGCAGAGAGCAAATATTCATACCCCAAACGAGTGACAGTTCATCTATAATCGGGTCATCAAGATGATATCAACGAAGGTAAAAGGAGCGACATACCTCAGCAGGAGTAGTCAGAGGAAGGGAGGAGTAATCCTTATAAGGTGGAGGTAATCGGGCCTGGATACCACAAACCCTTTATCCCATGCTACTAGTACCCTATGTCTATTTGGTTGTGAAGGTGGTCGACCTAACTCGTTCACAAATCCCTGGTCAGTAATCTATGAATTGTGTCGTCCGCAGGGATCTCAATAGACCTAAAGTTAAACGAACAAAACTCTATCCATGAATATCAGGTGGAGCTCCAATAGGTAAGACTTATACCCGTCGAAGTAGCAGGGATGCTGCTGTAAAGAAATATAAATGAAGGTTCAACTACAAAGATGAAAACACTCACAACAAAATGACTTATACCCTGTTTGAGTCGGGAATACTTCTAACAACTTAAACGCACTTGAAAACCACATAAGTAGAAATCTATGATAAACCAATTATATTTGAGAAGTAGAGAACTTCTCATTAAGACATGCAAATGATGCAGTTATTTATAGAGTCCTTAGATATTATGGAGGTCATATTAATTATGACTTGGGTGAGAGTCATGCTATGTAATCCTTTTAACATCTGACCCGAATGTCATGCATAAAATTATTATTTAATTTTCAACTTGATATAAATTATTTGGCTCAACTTTAAAAAAAAGAATATTTATATACATACCACATAATTGTTATGTAGTTACATATATAACAAAGCAGCTTCAATATTTACATGCATAACTCTCAAAATATGTTTTATTACATTTAAAATATCACCATCACATTCATTTAAAAGTTAAACACACCTTATTCATGTATAAATTTATCCCACTAAAGTATTTTTAATATAAACAAAGAACTTTAGATGCTAGATATATAAATCTAAAGGTTTTTTTACACAACAATCCCTAAAAATAAAGAATTTAACATTCTAACAATTCAAAGTTTAAATACAACATTTTGACCAATTTTTTAATTATAACTATCATTCTTTACTCATTAGGGAAAGCTTTGACCAAAAGGTTTGACTCATATTTAAATTATTGGGTGTTTAAAATGTTATATTTACAATTAAAGTGGTTTAAATAATATTTTAAATATTTTGAGCGAATCGTATATAAAAATCTCAATTATAAAAAATTAATTAATAAATGATGTTAGTGAAATAATTCCTTCTATTCCAGTCCTTTCAGGAGNTCGCCCTCTATTCTTTCGATCTTTTGGGTGGATCATTTTCTTCTCTCTCTCATCCCTATTTTTATTCTTTTTTTCTTGCTTTTTGGTTCGGTTTTCTGTGCTTATGTCTGACACATAAGTGCTTATATATAGTCTTTTAATATGTATGAAACCATCAAGCAAGGTCGCAAGTAGGTCGATTTTGTTTTGAGGTTTAGGGCGATGATGACAAAGGCACATCGAGGGTAGAGCATAATGATATTTCATCGTACGATATCAGGACTCAATCCCGGAACCTGATAATTGTAGAATGATAATATCATTCACCGACACAAGACCAAAGGGGGACCCGTACCTTCTTAGGTTGTTGGCGGTCTTATGCCCTACGACGTGATCAACTCATGGACAACTATGTTTTTTTTCAAAAATTTATAAAAACAAATTGATAATAACAAATACAATATTTTTACTACAAAATTAATACAACTTCCTTTTTTGTATGCCTAAACTTCATGTGAATGCTAAAATATAAATTTTAAATGTGTTACAGTTTGGTTGTCTACTTGTTGATTACCGATATCGGGCTAACGGTTACCCTCCTAAGTTAGGTTTAGTAAGATATCATTCTAGTTGAGTGGCGGGTTCTATACAACCGGGTGATTGATAGTAGTCTTCGAAGTCCCTCGAGTACAAATATATTATATTTAAGTTTAGCCCCGACCCGAGTGCTTGCGGTCCCCTCTTTTTGGATTTTTTGTATGTTTTAATAGAATTTTTTCGGGAAAGCACTCGTGGTCCCTTTTTGGGGATGTTCCCGAGATTTTGATAATTTTCTTGGAATTGTCATTTGTCGATTTTTCTCGAGTTTTTCATCGTGAGTTATTTGTCGATTTTCTCGAGTTTTCCAGGGAATTTTTCTGTTGTTTATACAGTAAATATCAGCACGCTTAAAAGAGCAGCAAACCTGTCGAATATACAGGTTTGATTTACATTATAGCATTTTATTTCACAGTATGTTATATTGTTCTTCTTCTTTACTGTACATTATACTGTTCTTTTCTTTTATACTGCATGTTTTATTATTTTGTTACACGCTATACCTTAGAATAGGAGGCCAGTACTCAGTTTTATAAGAGGTACCCGGCAGCAGAGCGTTGAGTAAACAATTACATATAACTTTAAAACTAACATCAAACCCGAAGATGCTACGGCGAGGAGCTTGGAGCGGATACTATGGGCTGCATGATGAGGGCATTCAGAAGAGCAACATCAAAACACATTCACATCACCAAACACTTTCCTTAGTTTAAATAACAACACATAGGATTTCGATGTGGTTTGCCTAGTGCAAAGTAAACCCTCACATATCACTTTTAGGCTTTTACATAACTTTGTTATGTAATTATAAGTTCTAACACTTTTAGGGTTCTGAGGTTACCGTACGGTACGGTGTAAATCTTTCTATATTTCTAGGTTATTTGCATGATCAGATATAGTGCGAAAATAAGTCCTAAATTCTAAATAAATTGCAGGATTAAACATTGGATAACATCATTTCAAATATATAAAGTCAAACAATAGGATATTTGGGAGGTTACTAGGGTCCTTCTTGGATCTGTGATATCCCTTACTCTTCGCTCCTTTGGATTCCTTAGAATAATTGTTCTTATTTGAGTCACTCCCATTTGATTTTTCTATGTCTAATATTGAAAACCTAAAATTTGAAATCTGGAAGGTTAAACTATTGATTTTAATCGAGAGTTTTCTTAAGTGACCCCGGTCATTTAAGATATAATTAACTATAGAGATTTACCACTATAGGGACCTTGGAACCCAGATAAAATAAACTCTATCTAATTCTAATGTTAGGTAGAGGAACTTGTTGACCTTATATAAAAAATATTTCGCAGACCAAATGGATGTCACAAATTCTTTAGTTTAGGTGATTGAGCCTACTACAAGTGATATGTTTATTCTTCGGGATAATTTTATTACTTGTGGTATCGTACTTAGTCATCCAAAATATTCAAAATGTGAAACTCGTTTGGTCTCATCTATTTTTAAATTAAAATATTACTTTAAAAAAAAAATCATATTTACATCAAAATTATTTTCATATTTATAAAAATCATTTCTTTCTTTTCAAAATTAAAATAACGACCGACACTCGACGATCTAAAAAAAGAGCCGATAAGGAGGCATTTAAGAAATTAATCTCTGCACGGGTGGAAAAAGTTGCGGGCTCTAAAAGAATAGTTGGATCAAAACACCCTGGTATCAATGAATGATTGTCCTGCAAAAATAGAAAATTTATCCGAAATAGCGGAAAAAGCCGCACTAGCCGTTCTGGATGTGCTCAACAAACACAAAAATAATAGGTATGTTCTCTTAAGATACCACGATCCTAAGCTTCAAAGTTGGGTTGGGCACATTCTAGCTAAACAACCTCGTTATTATTCATATCTAACACAGATTTGAAGATCGTTGACTATAGTTTGTTTTAATTGTATTTTATTCATTTCACTAAGAGTGATCCTCTAGCGTCATTGTTGTACCGTCGTTTGATTTTCCTTTGTATTTCATATCCTTTGTTATATTAGTTGTGTTATCGTGTTCAATCTATCATTCAAGTAGCTTTTTTCCATTGTAACCATTTTTTATTAAAGCTCAATGAAATATTATCTTCATGTCGTATTGTGTGCTAAAAAATTTATTTCAATATCACATGTATGTCTATTTACTCTTGCGGAACATTATCGAACAACATGTACAATCTCATTAACAATTACATTAATGTAACTAACGCCCTTACTAAGCTATTACCTAGAGTGCTGGATAGTAGTTCATTCGACGTTGATGAAGTCCTACCGAGACTGATGTTTGATAGGACATACATGTGACATCATTATGTTATGGTTGTTCTTGTTGGGCATCACATACGTTGCTATAATTATTTTAGGCTCTCAACATTAGCATTTACCCAATTATGAATATTCTAATAATCGCAATATATTAATAGATACCAAAAATATGACTGTTTCGAAACAAATTGGAATTTTTCTTGGAGTTGCACATTCTCATTCTTATAGACAATTGTGTGAATTCTTTCAGCATTCGTTGGAAACAGTTAGGAGGTACTTCAATCGTGTAATGCAAGTCATTATCTCTCTGATTGAAAAATATATTTGATTGCCAACCGAGAATTTCGAATATCACCCATTCATACAGTGTAACCAACAATTTTATCCCTTCTTTGAAAATGTCATTAGGGCAATTGATGATACACAAATTCCTGTTGTTGTTGATCGAGATTCACATAACAGGTATCGTAACTGAAAAAGATTCACATCACAAAATGTGGTTGTGGTTGTTTCATTTGATCGTCAATTCGTGTTCCTTACAACTGGTTGGGAGGGATCATCAGCTAATATGAGGGTCCTTCGTTGGTTGGTTGACCAAGGGTCTTTTCGTGTGCCATAAGGACGATATTATATCGTTGACTCGGGATATGTTAAAACTAACAAATTTATAGCACCTTATCATAGTTGTCGATATCTTCTTAGTGAGTACCGTGAATTATGAACTAGGACTTACTCTTGGAGCAAAAGAAATGTATAACCATCATCATGCCCAATTACGAAATGTAGTTGGCGGAACATTTGACATATGGAAGGAGAGAATTCAGATTTTAACATACATGCGTCAGTTTCCATTAGACATATAGAGTGATATTGTGATTGCTTGTGCCATCTTACATTTGATGAAAAACTTGATTTGATGAAGAATTAGACGAAGTTTGAATATTGTTTGACGTGGTGGCATAGCAGCTTGGATGACTTACGCTTTCACAAGGTGACCGTTGTACCGTGCACCATTGCTGGAAAATATATGGATGTCCCTGATACTAGAGCATTGTCAACTGTGATGTGCTTATGGTTTAAAACTGACTGATGTTAGTTATTATTTGCATTTTTTTATTACTTGTATAGAGAGAGAAGGGATTTTTGGTATGTGATATTTAAACATGGCATGGAACGTTCAGATGTCATACTTGTATCAATGTATGACCATGAGCTTGATCCCAAGCATTAGCCACTCAAAATCTATGCCAAACATTGCCTGGTGCTATTGAATTATAGCTTGTCTTCAACCAACTCAGATTGCCCTGTGTTGTTGAAATGGTGAGAGAAAGGCTGGTTGTATGAATTTTCATCTATTTGAATTATAGTTTAAAAAGTGTTAACGTTTTTGTCTAGTTGTTCCATCCATCAGATCAGACTGCTCTTGATGTTGAGAGAGAAATTGGACCTTGGCTTGCTGAAAACAAAAAGTTTTTTTAATGAACTATTGACACTTATGACGTACTAAGAAATGTTCCAAAATTTTATATTACTTTCGTTCGGCATAAGATTTGGGAATGTTAAAAACAGTTTTTTATAATCTGAAATTGTAATCGCTTGTTTTTGAGAGAGAACCTCAAGAACATCTATGTATAGCTCTTTTTTTTACTCCAACATGTCACCTCCCAAAAGAATTCGTTGAGGTGGTGGGTAGCCCAGGATTTAGTGTTTTTCGGCCCTACAACAAGCCTGTGTGAGATTTTTTATCCGTGACATTCTCCTCCACCCAATCACGTGATGCCCTCGTCACAGATCGGTTCCACCGAATATCTCACTGGACCATTGAGAGTTCACACACCTAGCAGACAGTAATCTGCTCTGATACCACCTATCACCTCCCAAAAGAGCTCTTTAGGGTGGTGGGCAGTCCAGGATTTAAATACCATTTTTCGGTCCTACACCTAGCCTATGTGAGTCTTTTTATCCGTGACAAACAGCTATTAACTGGTTTTTAAATCCTGCTAAAACTTGTAAAACAGTATTACAGGATTTATAGGATTTTGTAAATCCTTTGCCAGAAAGTTTTCAGAATTTAGTAAATCCAGATTTATGTTGTTTACTAAATCCCAATAAGTTAAATCTCATTTGTTGCCAGACAGCAACTAAAAGCCTGATATGATAAAAGCAATAAAACTATATGACAAAATCTAAATGTTGCTGCAGCACGATAAACTGTTTGGCTATTGGTTTCAGGGTTTACGATTTCTCAGAGGGATTTAACAATCCTGAATTCAAACATTTGTTTCGCCGTAACAAACAGATACGAATGCGTGCAACAACATATAAATTCAATCCAACAGTAAAGTCATGCAGATAAAATGAATCGCGAACAATGAAAAAAATCCACAAAAACAAAAAATATACATCCAACGAAAAACAAAACAGCACATGTATTCGCCTTCTGAACCTGCGTCAAAGATGCGCCGACAAGCGTCGATGGCCGGAAGGAGGAAGGAGACGAAGACGACGGAGACAAGTTGGAAAACAAGAGAAGGAATAAGGGTTTCAGTGGCGGACAAGCAGAACCTTGACCCACCTAACGTCCTCTGGCACCTGGATCTGTTATGGCGGCGCCGTAGTTTCGGGTCAAGGAAATCTGTTCGTGATATATAAAAACAATATTATCGAGCATGACGTTGAGGCCTTTGCAGCTACTCTTCTGAATTTGTTGTAGCTCCTGTTTATTTATTCCCTAAATAAAAAAAGTCAAATCGGTATAATTATTTTACGCCTTATGCATAAACTAAAGAATATAAATTTATTTATTGGTGTTGTACTCATTTTTCTAAATAAATAAATATATAATTGATGTATTATTTTTAAATATTTTACTTAACTACAAGCCTATGAAGATTTATAATCAACTAAAATTATTTATTAAAAAATAAAATTAAAAATATATTAAGTTTTATTTAAATAATATTTTAATATAAATAATATAACTTAAAACTCATTTTTACACTAAAAATCTTACAGTTGTTTGACTGCATATGTCAAAATGGCTCTTTATTTGTGAACAACTTGTGTTTGACTTGCTAAGCAAATGAGCTAACTTTATTTTTTTTCCTTAATATATTAACAATTCAAACGCGGATCGTGATCTTTTTTAATGAGTCAAACAAAAGCCAAGCGTGGGCTCGCTGGAGCATGGCTTGTTTACGCCCCTATTTGTAACTATGTGGACCTAATTAAAAAATTATATTGAAAAAAACTATCTAGGTATCTAGTGTTAGAGGTTGTTTGGTTGCAAGCAAAATTTGGTTTAAATATGATTTAATGAATTCTATGAATCCAAATTTATGAAATCTTGAAGGGGTAAATTATGAAGGCTATTAAGTGTGTTAAGAAGTAAATCCTAATAAATGCTGAGAAATTTTTTTACAACTTTAATCATATTTATCAAACCCAATGCTTTAACTTTTCTAAAACCTGTCAATCCTTATTCCTACTAGATTTAAGGTAAAATGGGATACTTATGAATGCCTTTTTAGCCTTTTAGAAGGATTTTGCATAAATCTTGTATAAATTCTCCTTAAAATCGGCCGCCAAACAGCCCCTTAGTGTCTAGCTTGGTTGCTTGGCTATTTGGATGCAAATATAATTCAATAAAAATCATGTAAAATATTTATTTGAATCAAATCCTAAAAATTAATTTAAATGTAAATTCATATAAATCTAAGTAAATTTTTCACCGTTTATTTAAATTTTAAGGATGTGCATGCATGTGGAATAGCTTACCATATTTATTTAACTCATATCAACATTATTTAAATTAAATTTAATATAGTAAAATATTTAAAATAATAAATATTTAGTGGTTCGATGCATATATATTATTGTCTCCCACAACATTCATTGTGATGGAGTCACAATCCAACACATAAATAGATAAGATAAGAGATGCATAAGATATTGATTTTTTTTTTTGCCTTAGAAATCCAAAAAGAAAATCATAGAGTCTAACTTAGCTAAAATTATTTCACCGAATAAATGTATTATAAGGAGTTGCAAGTTTGAACTGGAGAATGTGAGGTCCATAAAATATGTATTATTAGGTTAACCTACAATAATAGTGATAAAAACATATTGTGCCATTAAGAAATGAGAGGTGATTGGAATCTTATTCAAACTTAAAATGTCACCAATACTCACATTGGATTTTATTCAAATAAACATGTGAGAAGAAATTGAATGCATAATTGTCTTAAAGCACTTCATTTTATATGTGCTCGGCATTGGGTTCATAAAATATTGATTTTTAGAATAATAGGTAAACCAAAATAACTAGGATCATACAAGATTCATAGAAAAAGCAAACAATATTAAAGCATCAGCAGGCTAAGTTGTATTTAGAGATATTCCACGACCATCATGCCATCACCCAAGAAACAGAGCGTGCATCAATCAGATAACATTAAGGAGGATCATTGAGAACAATCAGTGCTCTAGTCAAATGAATAAATCATGACAGCTTAAGATGTGTAAGAGAATTAAAATCTTACCTTACCAAAACAACATTCCAAATCAGCATAAAAAGAAAAAAAATTGATGGACAACAGGACAAAACTAGCAGCCAAAAATTATTATTCTATCAGTGATGAAAGCTATAAATTAATTGACACCATACAAAAACACTCCTCGCAATTATGTTTTATGCAAGATTCAACTGCTTTTGTTTTTCATATTTGCTTGCGGTTGGAAGCGGGCTGGCATAAACATCGAGAAGTAATGCTTCGAACTCAGGCATAAAAGTCGGATGAAATTTACTCTCCTTCAAATGCTTTATGTCAAACTTTGATGTCTTCTTACAAAGATCTTGATCAAATGAAAAAGAAAGGGATGATGGAATAAATGAATAGGCCAAATCCCAAATGCACTGTCAATAAAAAAATTTATTTTATAATGGAAAGATAATGATGTTAAGTTAAAACATTTTATTTTGGGCATGCAATGCTTATTTATGTTGTATTTCCTAGTTAGCATTATGATTCAGTTAGGTTGTTTCTTTAATTTATTAAATTTAGAGAGGTTCACTCCAAATGCCAATTATTAATGCTCTCTGGCCGTTGCTAACTCTTAAAGAAAAACAAAAAAAAAATTATGACGTCCAAATGAAGATGGTTAACACATACAATACACAAAAAAATGTCACTTAGAACCTCATTAGACGTCAATTACCAATGAACCAATTTTTCTATTTTGACAGTCTTATATAAGATAAAAAGTCAAACAAATAAGTAAAATAACACCGAGAGAACTACAAAATATGTACCAAAGTGAATATATAAGAGATGACAGAATAGTCATCAATGTACCATATCCACATTTTATGTGAGAAGAAACTTAAGAATTGAATAAGATACTGCCGAATAATAACAAAGCCAAAGATCCTAATAAAATGGATCTAGGAGTCATATGTTCAACAAATTTTTAAATGCATTGTCATCTAACTTTATTAATATCACATTTCCAAAAAATCTTAATGATTGCAATACAATCGAATCTATCATTTTCCTGATTAATTTTATTGATCGTATAAATATCAGTGATGTCAACAAGAATCAAAGATTGTTTTATTTTTTTCCCTTTCATGTGTAAGTTCAATCATGATGACTTGCATTATTACATATTGATTGTACCTATAACACATTAAGACGTCGTTCTAATAGCTATTAACTTGAGGTATAGGTGAACCAACTGTTCTCTGTTGTTTCTTTTTTTTTTTAAATGAGTCACCGATTTGTTCATCATCGCATACTTCATTTTTCCGAATAAGTCTCCATTTCCGGATCATGTGAATGATCAAGAAAAGAGAGTAACCAGACAATACAAACATTTGACAAAGACGACAAACGAGAGAAAAAAAATGGTGAGAACCTACGTGTGATAAATCCCATGAGAATAAGTCGAGTAAGAACCAAGGCAATATCGAGCAGAAGCATCATGGACTAATATCCACGAAAAAATACCTATGTAGACTACCCACAATGCCACAACCAGAGATTCAGCCGTGTTTATTTTTTTTTTTTTGAGTTCAGATTGCTCCAAAAGGGATATATCCCGCTTGATTAATTACATCTTGAGCGTTGCCCAAGAATACTATTAATCCTAGCATTGGGTTATCAAAGGACGATTATTTTGCATAAAAATACTTCTATACTTTCAAAGCTCTCGCCACGGGCGGAGAGCGAGTCTCTCATGGTCTCACAAGAGTAACAGACTCACCGGCATATGAAGCCTACGAAATAGCCATATCATGCTGACGGGGTATCTTGGTACGTTAAAGCACATTCGGGCCATAAGGGCAGAGGGCAAATCTTCATATCCCAAACGAGCAACAACTCATCTATAATCAGGTCATCAAGATGATATTAACGAAGGCAAAAGGAGCGACATATGTATTTGTGCGTTTTGATACATGGGGTAGAAGTATATAGAATCAATTAATTGAAGTATTGAATCGAGTGGCTGCAATTTGCTGAGGTGGCTATGAGTAGATGACATAGCTAGATTGTATGGTTGAAGCTCCACTTTTCCATTATCCTCGTTATTGTCTTGAATATGGACAATTTTACTGTTGTAGATGTTTAAAAAAAGTAGATGCTTGGTAAATAAATACATAAATTATTTGTGATATGTAGTCTCTAATATTTTTTAATAACCATCAAAGCTGTTTTTTGTGAACTCGAAAGTGATCCATTATATAGATGATATGATGACACATTTTATTCTAATCATCGATGAGTATAATTTATTTTGTTCACATGGATAATAAGTTGAAGATAATGGTGCAAAATATGTTTGTAATGCACGGTTCAAATGATGCAGGGTTGTGGGAAGAGAGTTGAATTATTATAAGGGAGTTAATGTTTCATATTAATGCAATGTTAATTGAATTCGCAACTTTTTTATTTTTAAATGAGTCGCAAGTTCGTTCATCATCACATGCTTTCTTTTTCCAAATACGTCACTCTTTCCGGATCAAGTGAATGATAAGAGAGTAACAAAAAAATTCAAACATTCGACAAAGACGACAAAATGGAGGAATAAAATGCAGAGATCCTACGTGTGATAAATCTCATAAGAATAAGTCGAGTAAGTCCGCCAAAACAATATTGGGTATAAGCATCTTGGACCAATATTCATGAAAGAATACATATGTTGACTACACACAATATCACAACTAGAGATTCATGTGTGTTTGTTTGTTCTGAGGTTCAAAGCACTCCAAAAGAAATGTATCACACTCGATTAATTACATCTCGAAAGTTGCCTAAGAATACTCTTGATACTAGCATTGGGCTATCAAAGAACGATTATTTCGCATGAAAATACTTCGATTATTTCAAAGCTCACGCCACAAGTGAAGAGTGAGTCTCTAATGGTCTTACATGAGTAATAGACTCACCAACATACGAAGCCTACAAAATAGCCAGATCAAGCTGACGGGGTATCCTAATACGTCAAAGCACATTTGGGATATAAGGGCAGAGAGCAAATCTTCATACCCCAAACGAGTAACATTTCATCTATAATCGGGTCATCAAGATGATATCAACGAAGGTAAAAGGAGCGACATACCTCAACAGGAGTAGTTAGAGGAAGGGAGGAGTAATCCTTATAAGGTGGAGGTAGTCGGGCCTGGATACCACAGACCCTTTATCCCATGCTACTAGTACCCTATGTCTATTTGGCTGTGAAGGTAGTCAACCCAACTCGTTCACAAATCCCTGGTCAGTAATCTATGAATTGTGTCGTCCGCAGGGACCTTGATAGACCTAAGGTTAAATGAACAAAACTCTATCCATGAATATCAGGTGGAGCTCCAATATGTAAGACTTATACCCACCAAAGTAGCAAGGATGCTGCTGTAAAGAAATAGAAATGAAGGTTCAACTACAAAGATGAAAACACTCCCAACAAAATGACTTATACCCTGTTTGGGTTGGGAATACTTCTAACAAGTTAAGCGCACTTGAAAACCACATAAGTAGAAATCTATGATGAACTAGTCAAATTTGAGAAGTAGAGGGCTTCTCATTAAGACATGCAAATGATGCATTTATTTATAGAGTCCTTATATATTATGGAGGTCATATTAATTATGACTTGGGTGAGAGCCATGCTATGTAATCCTTTTAAAATTCGGCCCGAATGTCATGCAAAAAATTATTATTTAATTTTCAACTTGATATAAATTATTTGGCTCAACTTAAAAAAAAGAAAATTTATATACATACCACATAATTGTTATGTAGTTACATATATAACAAAGCAACTTCAATATTTACATGCATAACTCTCAAAATATGGTTTATTACATTTAAAATATCACTATCACATTCATTTAAAAGTTAAACACACCTTATTCATGTATAAATTTATCCCACTAAAGTATTTTTAATATAAACAAAGAACTTTAGATGCTAGATATATAAATCTAAAGGTTTTTTTACACAACAATCCCTAAAAATAAAGAATTTAACATTCTAACAATTCAAAGTTTAAATATAACATTTTGACCAATTTTTTAATTATAACTATCATTCTTTACTCATTAGCGAAAGCTTTGACTCATATTTAAATTTTTGGGTGTTTAAAATGTTATATTTTTAATTAAAGTGGTTTAAATAATATTTTAAATATTTCGAGCGAATCGCATATAAAAGTCTCAATTATAAAAAATTAATTAATAAATGATGTTAGTGAAATAATTCCTTCTATTCCAGTCCTTTCAGGAGCCGATTATAATTTGGAAAAACCCTCCGCTTGCGCCGATTCTGGAGAATCCTGGAAGGATGGAGGTCCCGAAGGATCAAATGGCGACCCTTATGGAGAACGGCCTTTTCGATTCAGCCCAGATGCTGGTAATGTTAAGAAAACCCTTCCATTGATCTCCAACAGATGGCTTAGCATTTGTTTCGCCTTGCTTCATTATTCTTTTGACCTAGCATGCAGTTAAATCATCTTCTCCATGAATATTTGCGCCGAACAATGCCTGATTTCGATTATTGTTTTATATTTTCTTATGCGTTCAAATGTCGTCGGAGTAAACGTTGTCGACAAAAACTAGTAAATGTTGGGAAAGAAAATGGCTCGGAGCTTGGGTGAGAAGAAGTTAAAGTCTCAGAAGAAGAAACTTCATCTTCTTGACTGGACGTGCTTATAGGACTCAAGCTAAACCTAAGTTTGTAAAGGAGATGAAACTGCCAGAACTTTGTCTTGCTTCATCAGCGCTGAAACGTACTTAGCATTTCTTTCGTGCAGAAAGCTGGTTGTTGCTTAAAAGCTAGTTCAGCAAAAGAAGTTTCCATTTTACTTGCTGTTCAGGGACTGCTGAGCTTCTCGATGTGCTTGGAAATGAGACTTTGGTTTGTATAATTAATAGATGTAACCAAGCCTTAGGGGTTGTTTAGTATCCTGTAATGGGCTGGAATTAAACATGGTTTTGCTTAAATCTTACCGAAAAGATGTTTGGAAAATCCTGCTTAAATCTTTCCCAATAGAATTTTGGAGCCTTTAATGCCAGTGTATTTATAAATCCTTTGTTAGTCTTGCTACTTGTTAAATCTCGGGTATTTTAAATCCTAGCTTTCTCATGATTAGCAAATTTAGGCACTGTTTCTCTGCAAGAGGATTTAGTAAATATTATCAGTCGATATTTAGAAAATACAATAGGTGTTAAATCCTGAAACTGCTTAGCATGGTTGATGATAAATTTGGTTAAATTCTAGCGAGTTGTTATTCAAGATATAATATTCAAATGAAGGATANCAGTCTTGCTACTTGTTAAATCTCGGGTATTTTAAATCCTACCTTTCTCATGATTAGCAAATTTAGGCAGTGTTTCTCTGCATGAGGGATTTAGTAAATATTATCAGTCGATATTTAGAAAATACAATAGGCGTTAAATCCTGAAACTGCTTGGCATGGTTGATGATAAATTTGGTTAAATTCTAGCGAGTTGTTATTCAAGATATAATATTCAAATGAAGGATAAGAAGACACAGAGTGAGTAGAACTGGTTAAATCTCTCAAATCCTGTTTTTCTTAAGATTTATTGAATTCGGGATTTAGCCTAAAATGAAATTTTAGAAGATAGGACTCATATGGATAAAAATAGATTGGCAAGGTTTAGCCGAAATTTTATCTAAATATTGGGTAAATTTTGTAACCAAACTACTCTATAGGAATTATCTTCCCCCCAACAAACCTTAATTCCCAAAGCAAATACAAACAAATTGTGAAGATGAAACGCTGATCATTTTTCTAGTTTGATTCCTTCAATATTTATTATCTTCTAATGTGCAGGGTTTATTAAATATTTCTTGTATTCAAATTCTACATGTAGCGATAATCCTTTAGGACTTGTTCGGGATCAATTTTGTTTTTGGTTTTTGTTTTTGTTTTTAAAAACATGTTTGTTTTATATATTTTTAGTATAATNCTTGTATTCAAATTTTACATGTAGCGAAAATCCTTTAGGACTTGTTTGGGATCAATTTTGTTTTTGGTTTTTGTTTTTGTTTTTAAAAACATGTTTGTTTTATATATTTTTAGTATAATTTTTTCTTTTATTTTTAAAAATAAATAAACATACTTTTGGAAGCTCTCAAAATAACTTTTAGGTGACTCAAAATAATTTTCAGGTGTTTTAAGTGTTTTCAAAAACAACCATGTCGTAATCAAACATACTAAATGTCTTGTTTAAAGCCAAAACTTGAACAGAACAATTTAAACAAAAAGTAGAGGATAAAAAAGGAAAAAAGATCCCAAACAGCCCCTTAATTTTCCAATGTTTTTCATTTATTGGAATGTTGTTGCATTCTGAATGNAAAAAAAACAACCATGTTGTAATCAAACATACTAAATATGTTTTGTTTAAAGCCAAAACTTGAACATAACAATTTAAACAAAAAATAGGGGATAAAAAAGAAAAAAAGATCCCAAACAGCCCCTTAATTTTCCAATGTTTTTCATTTATTGGAATGTTGTTGCATTCTGAATGAACAAAATCGTGTCTCTGTTGGGCCTGAATTCTTATCAACGTTCTTGTTCCCACCTTGACCTATTCTTATATCTCAAATTGTTAACTTTTAAATGGTCTTCTAAAATAGCATAAAATTATTAATTTGTAATTTTATGCTCATATTGATCAAAAGAAGTTTATAAGAGATCANGAATCGTGTCTCTGTTGGGCCTGAATTCTTATCAACGTTCTTGTTCCCACCTTGACCTATCCTTATATCTCAAATTGTTAACTTTTAAATGGTCGTCTAAAATAGCATAAAATTATTAATTTGTAATTTTATGCTCATATTGATCAAAAGAAGTTTATAAGAGATCATTAGATGCATTATGTAATAACGCAACGTGCAATTTAGTGGGAATTATTGAAAGACAGATTATTAATGTTTTGTCAAGGAGTGGCATTTTGAAGTGGTAATGTTTGTATCAAATCCTCTGGGACTGCATTATTAATTTATGACCAACTATCCCACTATTGTATCCTCTAGGACTGTATTTAATAACCTTAGAAAAGTACAATTTTAAAGTAATGGAGGTAAGGAGCAGTCTTGGGCTGCATGAGTGGTGTTAATAGTGTTGGAGAATAAAAAATACTCTGTTGGATTTCATGAATCTGTATATACAGGTGAACTTCTATGAATGAATTTAAAAAAATAAGGTAGTTAATATGCTATGGTTAGCCTTAGATTGTTTTGGGTATTTGTTCATGATTAAATTACTGTGTTTATCTTGTTCTCTTACAATTGTTGGTGTCCCATAATATTGCTTTAATGTAGCCTGTTTTTCTATAATGTTATGCAAGAAAACTGCCTTATAAAAAAATAATTTGCTTACGACTTTTTCAGGGAAGTTTTCTTGTTTCGTCAACCGTTACAAGCGTTGAAGCGAGTCCATATTTGAAGGCTGAAAACCTGGTGAGCATCAATTAATAAAGCAAATTCTATATATTTGAATTGATAATGTTGTTATCTTACAAATACAACAATATCTAATATACTTCTGGTTTATTGTTGTTTTTGCTTGCGACAAAGGTTGTCATTGTAATTGCATTTGTTTCTAGAGGCTTATTATGAATCTTTTATTTGACTGGAATGAATCCTCCATAAAATCAGCCATATCGTCTGCAGATTTTTTTTCCCCATAATCCTACTATTATATTACAATGCCATTTATATGGTGCAAATCTCATTATTTTTCTTGTTAAAGGTAACTTGTAGAATCCCGTTTCTGGTATGCTTAATCTTTCCCTGCATTTGTATCACTTATGGGTAGTTAGGGTTGCTTTTTTGATAAATGTGTAATTCTCCTCTCAAGAAACTGAAAACAAATCTATAAGCCTCCAGATCATAGCTTTTCTTCATTGTACATTTGGCTTGTTCATATTTACACTTGGAATATAAAATTATACTATGCATCTGGGTTTTTAGTTTTTCTATTTTGAGGAAGATTCATTAACAGAAATATAGAATATGTATAATTTAGGTCTGGACGTTTTGTGAATGCCATCTTCGTTACATTTTTTCTCTCTGATGTTTTTCATAACTTTATCCATGTGAAAGTATCCTCTTTATTGGATGGCATTTCGGTGTCTATGCCCTAAAGAAGAAAAAAGAATTTATACAACAAGCATTGATCTCAAAGTATGGTCCACAATTTAATTTTGAAATGAGCTGGAATTTGATTTGATTAATCTAGCCCACAATCTCAAGGTGGCATAATGAAAATAATGGATAAAAAAAGTAAAATTTACCTGAAACTAGGCAAGAAAAGGCTACCTTGCATCAAATAATATAATATACCCACCTACAAACATTAAGTTCTTTTTGGATCTCATCAATCAAACAATTTCAATATATTTGAAATGTTGAAACAGAGTAGTTGGGCCAAGCCACATCAAAATAGGACTTCGAGCAAGTGACCTCTACAATCAAAGCAATTCAAGTTAGGCCATGTTGCACGGATACAAAGACGAGAACACGAACACGACACAGATATGGGACACATCTATTATTGAAAATATTGTCACACACACATGTTAGACACACAATTATAATATTAATGAAATACACACACACACATATTTTTTTTCTAAAGGAATGGTCGGAGGCTATTAGATGAGGCCCGACCAACGCTAGGTGTGCCAAATATTCGAGCACCACACCCTACACAGATGGAGATTCAACCCATGACTTGAGGGGACTTACGACCTTCAGAGAGGCTGCTCAACGAACAATCCATGGAACCCGCACACACACACACATACATATATATGCATATGTATGTATATATATATATATATGTATATATATATATATATATATGTATATATATGTATATATACATATATATATATATGTATATATATNCATACAGGTGAACTTCTATGAATGAATTTTAAAAAATAAGGTAGTTAATATGCTATGGTTAGCCCTAGATTGTTTTGGCTATTTGTTCATGATTAAATTACTGTGTTTATCTTGTTCTCTTACAATTGTTGGTGTCCCATAATATTGCTTTAATGTAGCCTGTTTTTCTATAATGTTATGCAAGAAAATTGCCTTATAAAAAAATAATATGCTTACGACTTTTTCAGGGAAGTTTTCTTGTTTCTTCAACCGTTACAAGCGTTGAAGCGAGTCCATATTTGAAGGCTGAAAACCTGGTGAGCATCAATTAATAAAGCAAATTCTACATATTTGAATTGATAATGTTGTTATCTTACAAATACAACAATATCTAATATACTTCTGGTTTTTTGTTGTTTTTGCTTGCGGCAAAGGTTGTCATTGTAATTGCCATCTAATATACTTCTGTTTTCTAGAGGCTTATTATGAACCTTTTATTTGACTGGAATGAATCCTCCATAAAATCAACCATATCGTCTGCAGATTTTTTTTCTCCATAATCCTACTATTAAATTACAATGCCATTTATATGGTGCAAATCTCATTATTTTTCTTGTTAAAGGTAACTTCTAGAATCCCGTTTCTGGTATGCTTAATCTTTCCCTGCATTTGTATCACTTATGGGTAGGTAGGGATGCTTTTTTGATAAATGTGTAATTCTCCTCTCAAGAAACTGAAAACAAATCTATAAGCCTCCAGATCATAGCTTTTCTTCATTGTACATTTGGCTTGTTCATATTTACACTTGGAATATAAAATTATACTATGCATCTGGGTTTTTAGTTTTTCTATTTTGAGGAAGATTCATTAACAGAAATATAGAATATGTATAATTTAGGTCTGGACGTTTTGTGAATGCCATCTTCGTTACATTTTTTCTCTCTGATGTTTTTCATAACTTTATCCATGTGAAAGTATCCTCTTTATTGGATGGCATTTCGGTGTCTATGCCCTAAAGAAGAAAAAAGAATTTATACAACAAGCATTGATCTCAAAGTATGGTCCACAATTTAATTTTGAAATGAGCTGGAATTTGATTTGATTAATCTAGCCCACAATCTCAAGGTGGCATAATGAAAATAATGGATAAAAAAAGTAAAATTTACCTGAAACTAGGCAAGAAAAGGCTACCTTGCATCAGATAATATAATATACCCACCTACAACATTAAGTTCCTTATGGATCTCATCAATCAAACAATTTCAATGCATTTGAAATGTTGAAACAGAGTAGTTGGGCCAAGCCACATCAAAATTGGACTTCGAGCAAGTGACCTCTACAATCAAAGCAATTCAAATTAGGCCATGTTGCACGGATACAAAGACGAGAACACGAACACGACACAGATATGGGACACATCTATTATTGAAAATATTGTCACACACACACACGTTAGACACACAATTATAATATTAATGAAACACACATTTTTTTTCTAAAGGAATGGTCGGAGGCTATTAGATGAGGCCCGATCATCGCTAGGTGTGCCAAATATTTGAGTACCACATCCTACACAAATGGTGACTTGAGGGGACTTACGACCTTCAGAGAGGCTGCTCAACGACAATCCATGGAACCCACACACACACACACATACATATATATGTGTATGTGTGTGTATATATATATATATATATATATATGTGTATGTGTGTGTGTATATATATATATATATATAATAAAATATTAAGAATAATACAAAAGAGAAAATAAGAACTTAATAACACTAACTTTTAAAAACTAAGAGCTTATTTATCATCACTTATATTTTCTGTTTTAATTGATATGTTTTTTTAATATTTAATATTTTATATTTTTAAAAAGAAATTAAATTGTATTTAAAAGTAAGCATATATTTTTTTGTTACATCAAGATTTAAGTATTTTTAATTTATTATTAATTAAAAGAAATAAAATAATCAATGAATTCTTTGACACCAAATTCTTATGTATTTACATATCTAACACCTAACTTTTGATTTTTATATTTATGCTGCCCAGGTCTTTCGTATCACATCTAATATTTCACAATGTTTAGTTTTAAAAAGTGAATACATGTTTCATATATATGTAAAAAATTGAAATTTAGGTGTTATATATGTAAATACATAAAAATGGACGTAAGTCTTAAATTTTACATAAAAATATATATCTATTAATTTTAATTTTTAAAAGGATTTTAAAGAAAATTTTAATTCATTAATTTAGATCACACATATTTTGCATTTCTTGAAGTTGTCCTCTGTGTCATTTTTTAATATTATTTAAGTAGGATACTTCTATGTCGTGTCTGTGAAAGAAACGGACACAAATTTCCACAAAAAAATTAGAGCATAAAAAAATTTTATTTCGCCATCACCAAATCAGAGCAGTACAATGCTAATACATAAGGATAAGCACCTTCAAATTGAGAGGTAGACGAGCTCTCTCAAATTCTTCCATTTGAGTGGTAGGAAATCTNCAGTTGTCTCCTGTGTCCTTTTTTAATATTATTTAAATAGGATACTTCTATGTCGTGTCTGTGAAAGAAACGGACACAAATTTCCACAAAAAAATTAGAGCATAAAAAATTTTTATTTCGCCATCACTAAATCAGAGCAGTACAATGCTAATACACAAGGATAAGCACCTTCAAATTGAGAGGTAGACGAGCTCTCTCAAATTCTTCCATTTGAGTGGTAGGAAATCTCTTCTAAATCTTAGTCTTAAGACCCAAGACAATATTCTTATGCATACCTTGACCCTAAACATATTAGTTTCTATTTATACTAAATAATAATAATAAATAATAAAAGCCTCAATTGCCCTTATGTTAATAAAAGACTAAATTGTCCCTCAGATACTGATGTAACAATAATCTGCTCCCAAAAATACATCTTTCTCTTGAGGTGGAAAAAAATTGTGTTCATCCTCCACCATAAACTCCTACGTTCTTCATCCCCCTCCTCGTCACATTCTGTGAGAGCATGTAATGTTTAATTTTTGCAACAATGTTTTAGGATAAGTTTCTTATCTCATTGAAAACATTACTTCATGGCTCGCTTCTCCTANCCGTTCTTCATCCCCCTCCTCGTCACATTTTGTGAGAGCATGTAATGTTTGATTTTTGCAACAATGTTTTAGGATAAGTTTCTTATCTCATTGAAAACATTACTTCATGGCTCGCTTCTCCTAGATCAATGTCTCTGTGAGGAGCTTGAGCGTCGCCCCCGGTTGGGTCCATGTTTCTTGTCGTGTGAATTTTCCTTTTGGACTTCCACTATTTGAGTTGTAGACATCGTTATGATTTTAGCAGTTTAGTATGATGTTTCACATGTGCTGCTCCTAATAGTCTGTTTTATTGCATTTTTTTCTTCAATCAACTGCACTAGTTCCATAGTTTCCTTTAATTTAACAGGCGAAGTGATGCTCAAATATATGACTTCAACCCTTTCATGAAGTTTCTTTCCAACACTTCTTATGATATCCCTTTCATATGGTTAGATAACTTCTCAAATTTCTACCTATACTGCATGACAGTTTCTTCCTCGATTATTGCAAAAAAATTGTTTATGTGTAAATACCTTTCATGTGTGATTTAGAAGCACTCCAACTATCGAACCTTGAATTCTTCCAATATCTGGATTGCCTGACGTTATTCTCTTTATTGATACCATGCTAGAGCTATTACTTTCAAACATAGAGCCCCCATCATCAAATTTTCTTTCTTCGTCAACTCATTAACAAGGAATCTCTTAGCACGATAAAGCCAATATAAGTATCATCTCATTCAAAAATCGACATATTGAGCTTCCTCATGAATGAATCTACTCAATTTTCTTGACCAAATTTCATTCCACCATAAAGCTGGGGTTGGGTTCCCTTCTTCGACCGATATTAATTTCTTTTCTTGCATATGTATGGTGCTAAGGCTATAAGCGAGCTGAGCTTGAGCGAGCTCAGGCTTGGCTCGTGTTCGGCTCGTTTGAAATTGCTCGTGTTCGAAATCGGATTGTGTTCGAAATTGACTCACGAACAGTGTGTTCATATTCGACTCGATTTAAATATTCTTGTTCGTATTCAGCTCGAAATTGTTTTATTAAAATTAATTTTAAAAAATTGTTGTGGGGTGTTAAATTCGAACATGCACCAAGTTTGTAGAATAAAAGGTGCAAAATCAGATAACCACACACAATGTTATGATTCAAACTTGAGCTAAAACGAGCCAAACATGAGTGAATAAAAAGGTTGTTTGTGTTCGGCTTGTTTTTTAATTCAAGCTTAATTTTTTTTTTGTATTCGACTTGTTTACTTAATGAACGAACCGAGCATGAGCTACTTAACTAGCCGAACATGAGCTGTTTGTGAACGAGACTTTTTTGTTAGCCCCATATGGCGCTTGTCATAATCAATTCACAAGTCCCCATCCCCATAAGTTTCAGAATTGTCTTCTACCCGTAAGGTTTCTGTAACAAAAGACACTGGTGCGGTTGGATGCAACCCTCAGCCGGGGTCTTACCCACCATGGTTTTCTGTTACGAGTCTAAATTCTTCAAATTGATCTTTTCTGGCCCTGAATCGCCCGCCGTCCCATTTTTATTACCGCTTCTCATACCAGTCGTCTGGAAGTCTTGCCATTCTTGACAAATGCTGACGCTCGAATCTGCTTCCCATTCCTTAAGCCGATCTCGCTGCTCCAAATCCACCCGAGACAACGATACTGCCCTGATATAACACAAATTATTCTGATTGACGCCACTCATGTTCATTTCAAACGTCCTCGCTTGGCTCCGCTGCAGACGACATTGGGCTTTTGCGGGGCTCCGCAATCTTCTTTATCATTTCTTCTAGGACTGTGAAGCTCCACTCCATGACTGATAAATGCTCCTCTATTTTAGATCTGATTTCACTGACCTCATTCGCTATCTTTTCTTCCAAAACATCCACCTTTTTGACAACCATTACATCTGAATGGTTTTTGATCACGAAGGACGAGGAACTAATGTATGCTGAAATCATGTCGTCCGAATCTCGTATGTACCACTAGATCGTAAGCCCGTCGTCTGCGTCAGCTTCCCAACTGACACTTCTCATGATTGTATTGCAAAACTTTTGTTAAGATGAATATCACAATCCCATGTTGCTTCCCCCGCGATCATATATTGCAAGGCTTCGGTCACATAACACAACCACACTAGCTCCAAACACGATCGTTTCGCAAGGCTTCGGTCACGGAGATCACAATCCCACCTTGCTTCCCTACTAGCTTCAGCTTCGATGGTATCACAATGTTAGGTGAGCCGCGATCTGTATCGCGACTGTCTCGACCAACGAAAAAGACGTGATCTTGAGTGGCTTCCAAGTGAAGGAGATACAATTCCATCAGCTTCAGAAGTCACCGGGAGAGATTGATGCTCATATTCCATTTTGATAGGAACCGACACTGATTTTCACAAAAAAATTAGGGCAACAAATATTTTATTTTACGAACACCAAATCAGAGCAATAAAATACTAATATATAAAGACAAGCAACTACGATTCGAGAGGTAGGAGCTCTCTCCCAAATCCTACAATTTAAGAGGTGGGAAATATCTCTCAAACCATAACCCTAAGACTAAAGAT
Organism: Phalaenopsis hybrid cultivar; assembly: GCA_002079205.1. Lineage (NCBI taxonomy): Eukaryota > Viridiplantae > Streptophyta > Magnoliopsida > Asparagales > Orchidaceae > Phalaenopsis > Phalaenopsis hybrid cultivar. Next base: position 70,445 of record JXCR01017222.1, read on the forward strand.
TACACTTTCATGCATATCCTAATCTTAAACCTATTATGGTCTAGTCATACTAAACAATAATAAATAATAAAAGTCTCAACTGCCCTTAGGCTAAGACTAAATTGTCTCCTCCCCCTTTTACCTGAACCAAATTTTTAGGTTACATTATCGACTCGATCCTCTTTATTTTGATGTCACGACTTAAGTCAATTTTGATCTAACTTAACACAACTTTTTTGTGAGTGAGAATTCCATATCTGAATTTTAGAAATTATGACAACCCATTCTTACTAGTTCTGCATTGCTCCTTCAATTCTTTGAGGAGCTGCGTTAAATTTATTAGGAATATTTATGACTCCATTCTCTATAACTTTATTTGATTTGGATTTGATGCATTGTAGTTTTTAAACAAAGTGAGGAGTCCGAAAGTTGAATTTAAAAAATTGCAAGCCCTTCTCGCTGATTCAGAAATAACTAGCTCATTTTGTTTCAAAATTTTAAAAAATTTGGATAGTAGATTCTTAACTCAATCCCTTTATGTTCACAACATTAGTCAATTCTAATCCGACATATTCCAGTTTTTGCATAAAGAAGAAAAATCAAAAGCTAAATTTCAGAAAATATAGTGACCCGCTGATTCTGGCTTAACTCTTTCATTTCTCATTATAATTTTATGAAGGTTGGAAGGTAGATTCTCAGTTTGTTCCACTACAATCCTTATGCTCAGCACTTCAATTAGTACGTACGTAGGAAAGAT
>JXCR01017226.1:39595-84079 GCA_002079205.1 Phalaenopsis hybrid cultivar
ATTGATTTTTAAAGATCATTATTAAAATTAACACTTAAGTGATTTTTAAAAAATCAAAATATAACTCAAAAAATTATCAAACTTAGTTTTTTGAGTTCTCTGATATTAGGAGGATTTAATAAAAATAAAAATATATTTAAAATAAAAACTTAATTTTTAAGTTATTTTAATTATTTTTAATTTATTTTAGAAAGGGAACTGATAATCAGATTGCTGATCATTTGTTGAGATTAGAAAATCATGAATCATCTGACACTGATAATGAAATTACAGACAGTTTTCCTGATGAACAACTTTATAATAATAATGAGTGGAAAATACCATGGTATACTGATATTGTTAACTATATTGTAAGTGATATTTTTCCACCTATGCTGACATTACAATAACAAAAGAAATTTATTCATGATGCAAAAGCATATTTCTGGGATGAGCCTTATTTATATAAACAATGTAAGAATCTGATCATGAGAAGATATGTACCTTATGAAGAAATTGAGCTAATCATTCAAAAATGTCATGATTTTGGATTTGGAGGACATTTTGGGATTGATAAATCTACTTATAAAATTTTAAAAGCTGGATTTTATTGGCCTACTATCTTTAGAGATGTTTATAGATACATAAAAAACTTGTGATCGATGTCAACGAGTAGACAATATATCTAGAAGAAATGAAATGCCTCTGAATTTCATGTTAGAAGTTGAGATCTTTGATGTTTGGGGATTAGATTTCATGGGACCATTTATTCCTTAATTTGGGAACTTATATATATTAATTGCTGTAGACTACGTTTCAAAGTGGGTTGAAGCACAAGCTTTACCTCGTTGTGACGCTAAAAGTGTTTCAAGGTTTTTGATGAAAAATATTTTTACTAGATACAAAATGCCTAGAATGATTATCATTGATGGAGGATCCCATTTTAGGAATAAATATATTCAGAGATTGGAAGAAAAATTTAATATTATTCATAGAATCTCTACTGCCTATCATCCTCAAACCAGTGGGTTAGCTGAAGTTTCTAATAGAGAGATTAAACAAATACTTGAAAAGTCTGTAAACCCTAGTAGAGTAGATTGGTCAACTAGACTCGATACCGCATTATGGGCTTACAGGACTGCTTATAAAAATCCTATTAGAATGACTCCTTATAGACTAATTTTTGGAAAGACTTGTCACTTACCAGTGGAATTAGAGCATAAAGCATATTGAGCGATTAAAGAATTCAATTATAATTTGAAAGATACTGGTAAGAAGAGATTGCTACATTTAAATGAATTGGAAGAATTAAGAAATGAATCTTATTATAACGACAGAATTTATAAGGAGAAACTAAAGTTATGGCATGATCGGAAGATTAATTATAAGAACTTTGAACCAGGACAACAAGTTTTGCTTTATAATACTAGGCTGAAGTTATTCCCTTAGAAATTGAAGTCTTATTGGTTAGGACCCTTTACTGTGACTCAAGTTTATACTTACAGAGCTATTGAAATTGAAGATCCAAAGATTGAAAATAGATTTAAAGTAAATGAACACAAATTAAAATCATATTTTGAGGGTAAAAGGCCAAATCTTAAAGAACTTTTAATGATCAGTCGACCTGAATGACACCTGAATAGGTCAGGCTGACGACGTTAAACTAAGCGATTTATGGGAGTTATCTTTACTTTTACTACAATTATAGTAGTTTTATTTGAAATTATTGTTAGTTTGTGGTAATATTAAGCTCTACTACTCTTATTTACCCTTGAATCATCATAGAAATGGATCCATAATGAAAAATTGGAACGCATTTGGACTAGAGCGAAAATGTGCAATTTTTGCCCTCAATGCCACCGACGGTGGGTTTTTCTTGAGAGTCCAGGTAAAATAAATACAGAGGCTCACCGACGACGTCCTCGACCCCGCCGACGGCGAGACCAGCAGGATGGCAGTTTTTGGAGTTTGGATGGCAATTTTTTGGCAGTTTTTTGGGTGGGAGTTACCCTTTTAAACTCCCAAATTTGATTCCTAGTTCATATATTTCCCCCAAAAATGAAGTGAAACTGCACCAATTTCATTCCTATGGCGTCCAATTCCCCTAATAATCCCAAAAAATGAGTTTTCAATCGGTGAAAGTTTATTAGTGCGGAAGTGCAGCGAATCCTCAACAAGTTATTGATGAAGAAAAGATTGATCAAGGAACAAGGATTCGTAAATAGCAGATTGAATACTCCGACGACATCAATTAAAGAGTTGATAGTGTGGCGAAGATGGAAAGTGTTGTGCTATACTACTGCCACCGTGGTTGTTCCTATGGTAAAAAAATTTTATGCAAATTTGCATAGAATTAACCAAGGAGTTGTTTATGTGCGAGGTAGATGGATCACTTTCACTCTTGCACGGATCAACAAATTATACATGATCGAGAACATTCATGTCTGACACTATTCCAATTTCATCCCAATAAGAAACTAGATGAATGAAATTTAACAATATTTAATAGGCGAAACTGACGACTGGAAAATGAGAGAGAACGAGTATGTTAGTTTTTCTGCAACACACCTAAATCCCATTTTGAAACACTATAACATCTTCATTTCTGCAAAACTGTTACCGACAATGAAGATCGGTAAAGTTTCCAAAGAAAGTTCTATTCTAAATTAATGCATCCAAAGGGGACTACCGATCGATATTGGATCAATAATTGTTAAGTCAGTTTAGGCCGGATCACTCATGGATCAACTTATGGGCTTGGACACCCTTCCATAATTTTCTCACTTTGCAGTCTGTTCCAAGTGTCTTACAAAAATTGGGAAAAGGTACTTTTACCTTGGAAGCCTTTTGACCTAACTGAGAGATTCCTAGCTTTTGAAGATGAAAATGACATGGCCATTATAGTAGATCAATCATCTTAGAATTCACTACCAGTTCAACCCTTAGTTCCTGACATGTCTCTGGTGCTCCTGAGCAGAATCAAGAAATTGGAGAAGGAGGTACAAAATGTCATGAATGCAATTAATAATTTCTTTGATTTATTCGATCAACTAGACTAGAGGATGAAAGAAAATTTTGGTCACTCTAGACATTTAGAAGATAGCTGATACAGCTGATGAGGAGGATGAAATTAATAGAAGAGGATTTCACTGAAGAATTTTCACTCTGATCCTTCTACAACCTCTTCGTTCATGTGCAATCAATGGGTGACCTCAGAGAAGAATATAGTACTGAATCTGAAGAATAGTAGATTTATATTACTACCTATCTGTCTATCTATGTATTTTAAGTCTAAGGATTAGTAGATTTATATTACTACCTATATGTCTATCTATGTATTTTGATTTGAACTCTATGTAATTTGAACTTTTCTTTAGAATTATGCTTTTAGATCTCTGTATAGATGAGACTAAGCATAGGATGTTTTGTTTTCAGCATTTTGAGTGTTGTAACTTGGATTGTGCGCTGAATTAATGTCTTGAGGTTTAGAAAATACCAGACTGAGGTGTGTTATGTAACGTATATTGTACCCCTTGGAATTTATATATAAATGTGATGTTTTGTGTTGTGAAAGTTTATTTGATCTAAGTACATCATTTAGTCACTTAAAATTATGTCTATAATGATTAAATGGATGTCGTTTAGGCTTGGAATTGATCAAAATCACAAAAAATTTGGAAGTTGGAGAAAATCAATAGAGCCCGCTGACGGCGCCCTCGATGCCACTGATTGTGGATTTTTCCCAAGACTTAGGATTTAATTCCAATAGAGCGCGTCAACGGTGCCATCGACCCTGCCGATGGCGAGCTCACAAAAAAACACCTTTAACCGTGATTTTGACTAGTCAACCGCCACTATTCATCATCCCCTTCCTCCTAAAAATGCAATTTTTGACCTAGTGCTTGTGAGATCTTGGATTGGGAGGCAATTTCAAGGCTTTTTGACACTGGATTTGATCATCTATAGGTAAGAGCTTCATTTCATGTTAAAAATATTTGATTTTCACCATGGATTTCTTCCACATTGAGGAGATCCAAAAATTTTTGAGAATGTGAAGAAAATATTGGGAAGAAATTTATGGATCTTAGTGTTGAACTCTTAGAATTACTATTGGATACCATTATTTGCATATTTGAAGTATATTTTGGAATTTTTTTATGATTGTGACTCGATTGAAACGGCTCCATGATAAAAGAGACAGGTTGAGTTTGACGAGTCTGGCTTCGTCAATGCGATGGCTCAAACAAGATTTACTTCAGTATTTGAAGGAGAGAAGTGTATACATGATTAAGTTTTTGAGAGCCTGGGAGGAGAGATTGAACACCAATAAAGCTGATGCAAATGTTTTGAAGGAGTTCTACGCCAACATAATCTATTCTGAAGATGGAATTGCTCAAGTGTTGAGATTCTTTGTTAAGTTTACTACCGCTCGCATAAACACCTTTTACGAAGTCCCAGGCTCTTATAGCTGCCACTATGAATCCTTTAGTGCGATGGAAGACCCCCTGAATTATGTGATCAACTTTCTCACTGATGGGAAAGGAACATGGAAGATAAAGCAGCGAGAACAGGTAAATTTTTCTGCTTCTATGCTGAATGCCACCTCTAAAACATGACACTATTTTATTTCTTCTACTTTGTTACTGACTTATCACCATAGTGAGGTAATTAGAGATAGAGTTATTCTAAATTTTTGTATTCAGAATAATAGAACTATAAATGTGGGGAGAATTATTTTTAAGAATATGTTGACTAGCAAGGAGTGAGACAGGTGGAGGTCTAGGAAATCCTGACCTCATTTATGCACTTTGCCAACTTTCTAGAGTAGAAGCTGGAGATGAAGAATGGGTTTACCCTATGAAAATCATTAGTAAGGCCAATTTGAAAACTTATGAATCCCATGAAAAAATGGAGAATTGGGAGTAGGAGTCAAGAGCCTTCTACTCGTACAGATGTCCCCTCTACAAGTTATGACCTTGCACCTTCTAGTTCCCCAACTTTGACTGACTTGATGAATGAGTTGACCTTGTAGCGGAAGAGCATAGAATTAATAAATAAAAGGATTGGATGTTTAGAACGTCAACATGATTACGATAGTGAGTACTTTCAAAGGCATTCAAATTTTTAGATAGCTTATTATGAAGCAAAGGCCTGACACTACAAAGGTGAGCCTGATGTTACTTTTCTTGAGTGCCCACGATAAACTCAGTATCAGCCCGATCCATCTGCTGATCAAGTGATGAAGATATAGCTTGGGATTTTGATATTTGAATGTAATTGATGTACTTGTACTTATACTTTTATTTTTGTGATCTTTTGTAATAGAAATGGATGTTTATGTGTATTTGGACTTTCATTTTATTATTCTGTGTACTTGGAAAATGATTTTAATTTTTATTATAAAGTTAGTGTTATAGTTAAATATGCATGTGTAGTTTAATATAGATTGTTAATTTTTGTTATAAACTTAGTGTTATAGTTAAATTTGCATGTGTAGTTTAATAAATGTTGAGTAGTATTGTGAATTGTAATTTTTAATTTATGTTATAAAGTTGGTGTTATAGTTAAATTTGCATGTGTAGTATAATAGATGTTGAGTAATATTTTGGAATGTAATGTGTTTTTTTTTCGCATTTTAATTGTAATTTGTTTTTTAGTATTGTGGCTGTGTTACGAAATGTTGGGCTTATTTAATGTTTTAGTTTTATACTTATTTCAAAATTTCATTACCTAGAAATTTCTCTAAAGCTTTATATGTGTAGAAAGCTCCTAATGTTACAGGCCAGGTGAAGTAGAAATTTTGAGGACTCCAAAAATTTCATAATTATGAAAATGCCTAAAATGCTGAGGTATGATTTATATTTAGAGTTTGTCTTTCCACCTGTATCATTTTATATTGAAAAAATTATTTTTGGGGGAGGGAAGAAAAGATTAACTATTAGATTCCTTTATTTAATTATTTTCAAAAATTATTTATATGATTTTATGTAGTGAATTTAATTCACTTAACTATATTTTGTAGCTATTTAAATATTATGGTAGATTTAAGGAAATATGTTTGTAATGAAAATTAATTTTGTAACTTAAGATATTTAGTATAAGAGAATAACACTATAGTTAACTATTTAAAGTAAATGAAACTATATTTTGAAGTTTTAAGAATCTGAAAATTTATTTGAGAAGAAAATATTGGGGCTCAATGATATAAAAGCTATGAAATATTTATAAGGTAAGGGAATGCTTTGAGTTTCAAATTTAGGGACGATGTAAAAACTATGAAATATTTATAAGGTAAAGGAATGCTTTGAGTTTCAAATTTAGGGAAAGTGATTCTTTAAAGGCTATCCAGATATAGTAATCCTTATATGTTGTAGCAATTAATAAAAGAAAAGTCACAATATTTATAAGAATAATATAAACCTCTATATGTTGTAGCAATTAAGTACAGCTTAGTCGGTATGAGTTTTTTCTCACGATGTGGGCTCCATCCTTGTGCATGAAAAAAAGGTCAATTTCTTTTTAACTGCAAGCTCTAAGTTGGGAAGGGACGACAGGCCACCTAGAACAGGCCAACTTACAAAAGCTGAGAAGGCAAAAAATGGCGGGTCGTGTGGGACTGTCTCGTACATGAAGAAACGGGCACAAGAGCCTTGTTAGAGGGGTTTGGGGAAAAACTGCCATCAGTGTTGACTTTAATAAAAGGATACTTGTGTTTTTCCCAAACATCCTTGATTGTCTTGTAACTTTTCTGTTCAGCTATTCTACAAATCTTTAAGATGTTACGAAAGTTTTTCCATTGGATCAATTTTTTGATATAAGCCAGGCAGTTGGCAACCACCTTGCCTATGGTAGCATCCATATCATCATGTTTTTCATTGTATCTGGCAGCCCAAAGGAACCAGGCAGTAATAAAGGGGATGGGACCAAGCTTCAGCCTATGCTAGTCAATCAAGCATTCACCTAAATTAGTCCATTCCAGGTTTATGGTGTTGATATGAAAATGTGGTTGCAGGGATTTCCACGCATTCTTGGAGAAATTATAGGTGAAGAAGAGATGGTTAGTTGAATCCATATCCTTTCTGCATAGCTGGCACTTAGAGGGGCCCTTCAGCCCTTTTAACTTCAATCTGTCATAAGTTGGGATTGGATCATTTAGCACTCTCCAAGTGAAGAAAGACATGAAAGGAGTTAAAAATTTGTTCCGCAAGTAATCACTCCAAGGAATCTTGTCCTAATGATACATCTTGTTATATATATAGCTTTATTGATGATTTAGTTGGAGCAGGAAGTTAAGGCAACTTTGTCTTTCTTGTTTTTGTCAAACTGGATTTTGGTGACCTTCCTAACTGAGTGATCATTCAGCATTGTGTGGAGTAGCTCCTCAGACCAGGATTGCCCTATCCAGCAGTCCTTCACCAATAGATTATAGTCATGAATATCATCCAAAGGTTCCATGAAGTCTATTGGGCACCATTCATCCAGCAAAAAATTGATATTTCCTAAACCCAGCTCCCATATGTAGAGTTGTTATGCATTTCCCCTCACCTTTAGCAGTTGGCTCCAGACTTTGGAATCCCTTAACTTTTCTGAAACCATATTTGGATGCTCAGTTCTGCAGTAATTAACATGCATAAATTCTACCCATAAGTTGTCTTTTTGTCTGAATTTGACCACAGTCTCCACATGGTGATCTTCTGTATTTAATGAAGTCCCTTGAAGCTTAGTCCACCAGCAAGTAAGGGTTTTGCCACCTGCCAACTTGCTCAAGTCATTTGCTTTCTTTTACCAGTCTAGAGAAATCTATTGAATGCTCTCTCCAACAGTAGTTGGGCACTTCCACTTATAGTTTTTAGATGGGGAAGGTAGTTAGGATGCTCTTCAAAAGAGTTATTTTGCCCCCATTGGAAAGGAAAGAGTTTGTACAACATTGAAGTGTGGAGTTGATTTTGTCTACTATCTCATCAAAATGTATTTTTTTGGTTCTTCCACTATGTAAATAAACCCCCAGGTATTTGAAAGGAGTAGTCATGGAGGTTAAACCTGTGAGTTCAAGAGTCCAATGTCTGCAAGATGATCGGCAGATACAAACAGCTAGAAGGAAAAGAAAACAAATAAATGAAGTTCAGAAATTACAGTAGGGAAGATCAAAACAGGTTGAGAGTAAAGCCAGTCTTAAAATTGGTTCTCCCCACCACCATAGAGGAAGAACCAGGTCAAGATCACAGCCATCCCTACAAATCCACCCAACAAATGATTAACATCCTTTGCTGGAACATTAGGGGAATCGCCAATCCCCTCTCCCTTAAAAGAGTTTTACAATTAAACCACGAATATATACCTTGGTGCATTGTGATTCTTGAGCCTATGGTTCACAAAAACCATCAAAAGCTTACCAAGAAATTCCCTGAATTCATTGACTTTGCCAATACCAATAATAAAATCTAGATTCTTTGTAGAAAAGAAATCAAATGGAACATCATTGTTAATCACCAACAGTTTGTCCATTTTAAGTTTAACATTAATGGCCATGTTGGCTTTGCTACTTTCACTTATGCAGGTTGTAGCAAGGAAGCTAGAAAGGAGCTATGGAGTTTCCCAATGCAATAAATGCTGTAGAGATTACTGATAAGCTTGGCCGCCATTCTTATCGATAACGCCAATGGTATATCCAGAGCACCTGTGCCACACCAGGAGAAGATTTGCACGAGGGATTGGATTGGCTCTAAAATAATATCACTAACAAGGCTTTCTCGTGGCCTTTGGTGCATCTGAAGCTAAAAGATAATTACATGAGCGTGCTATCTAGATGAACATTATATTATAAANATGAAGCTCTGTTGTTGCTAGTTTGAGGGTGGTGCCTCTGCTGAGATCTCTAAGATACTCCTTCTTGCTGGGTTTTTCCTTGGGAGTCAGCTTCTCTAGCTTAAGTCCCTATTTTTTTTTGGGGTTTACTGTTCCATTTCTCTGAACTAATTGGCTAGCTTCTATTTTTGTGTGAAGTCTCTTCTGGCCTCTCTTTCTTGCTGGGGAAAGATTACCCTTCCACCATTGGTGATTTGATTGAACGTTAGTGATTCTATGCGAGATTTGGCCTTTCCCGGGCTAATCTAAAATTTGAAGTTTACTTTGGTTTGCTGAAGCTCTTGCTCTGGGGTTCCTCAGTCCATTTGAACTTTTTTCTAATGGCTACTCTTATTGATGTTGTGACTGATGCTCAGTGGTCTAAGGCCACTTATGCTGGTGTTGTGGGTAAATCTGCTGTTACCCTTAGTGATCCTGATCACTTAGTTTTCCCCAAAGATTTCCATGATACTGTTGTTGGGATAGGAAACAAAACTTGCATTCACCCTTTGGGTCACAAAGAGGGTGAACCTGCTATATATTTCTCTCCACAAGAAATTCAAAATCTAAATGAGCAAGTGAAATTCACTTTAGTGGGCAAATTTCAACTTGGTCACCCAAAAATGGAATTGGTCAGAAACTTCTTTGATTTTTTAAAATTTAATGGAGATTGGCAGATTGAAATACTTGATGGTAGACACTTGCTCATCCAACTATCAGGTCAGGAAGACTATGCAAGATTGTTTGCAAAACAATCTCCTCAGATTGGAGGTACCACCTTGAAGATTTTGAAGTGGGAACCTGGTTTTGATCCTAGCAAGGAGCCACCTGTAGTTCCCCTTTGGTTTAAATTACCTGGCCTTCCACTTCAATATTTTAACCTCAATGCTCCTTTCAATATTGGATGTACACTAGGGAGACCTTTCAAGGTAGATTCCCCCACATATAACAAAGCAAGACAAGCTCTAGCTAGAATCCTCATTGAGAGAGATATTACTCTCCCTGAAATCAAAAGGCTATAGATTAGTTCTGACATAGATGGGTTCTGGCATAATGTGGTGTTAGAATAGAAACCTTATTATTGTCACCATTGCAAGATGTTTTGACACACTAAAGATAGAAGTTTCAAGCTTCACCCCCCTCTAAAGAGAAATGTGCATACTCAGGAAAAGATCAGTCAGTCTGCTGCTCGAGAGCCCACACTATGTGTGGAACCAACTCCAACAGTTAAAAAGGAAGATATATTGGGAACATCCAAAAGCTCCACAGCTCTATTTGGCTCCAATGCTCCTACAAACACATCTCCTAGATACTTTAGGGAGGAGTTAACATTATTATTCTCTATGAATGACTCACATAGTGGAGTTGAGACAATCAGGGAGGAAAACCATATTGATATCACTATCTTAGAAGCCCCTGAGAGAAGGGAAATGGCTGAGATGAAGCTCTTATTGGAGGAGGAATGTCAAATACAAAAATCTAAGAAAAAGAAAAAAAAACTTTCAGAAGTTCAGAAACTAAAAGAAGGGACCAATATGAGCACAGGTGTCTTGAAGATGGTTGGGCCTTCTCCCTCTAGAGGAAGGACCAGATCAAGATCTCAGACCTCCCTCCATATTAATCCCCCCATCATTAATTTATTAAGTTGGAATATAAGGGGCATTGCCCATCCTCAGTCTTTAAAAAGACTAATCTATCTCAACAAAAAAATACAAACTTTGGTGTTTTGCTATACTGGAACCTATGGCTCAGCAAAATCCTCAAAGAATGATTAGTAAGTTCCATGGATTTTCACATTATGCTTATAAGAATAAAAAATTTTGGTTCTTTTGTAGGAAGGAAATATAGTGGAATATCCAACTTGACCATCCACAGTTTATACATTTCTCTCTCCTGATTCAAGACAATTTGGAATTTGCAACTTTCATTTATGCTGGCAGTCATAAGAGGATAGACAAGAGCTTTGAGAGTGCTTACAACTGATCAGTGTAAATATGAACTCTTCTTGGATGGTTGGGGGAGATTTCAATTGCATCACATCTGCTGCTAAGAAATCTAGGGGGAGAGTCCCCAATCTTTCAAAAATGGCTCTCTTTTGTGATCAGATACAAAAAGGTGGTCTATTTGGTTGGGGTTACCAGGGTCCTAAGTTCACTTGGAAGACGGGTAAAATGTGGGAAATACTTGATAGGGTGTTGGTGAATGACTACTAGTATAACCATTACCTTCTCACCTTTGTTACTCACTTAACCTTCACTAGGTCTAATCACACGCATCTTCTCATATCTATTACTTTCCCAAGAAATACTACTTATCATCCCCCTTTCAGATATTTAAATATGTGGTCCACTCATCCCCTATTTGTCAGCTGTGTAGTCTCAAAATTGGTTGGTTATGACCATTCTGATCCTTTCATAAAACTTAGCCTTCTGCATTTGAAACTGAGAAAAGCTTTAAGAAAGTGGGGTTGGGAGACTTTTGGGAATGTCTTTTCTAATGCCTTAAATGCTGAAAATGAAGTGGAGAAATTTGAAGTTGCTGTTCAAAATGGAACTGCCACAGATTCTGATCTGCTCATTGCCCAAACTAATTTGCTAAAAGCTATTGATAACCAGGATTTGTTACTTAAACAGAAGGCTTCTATTAACATCTTTACTAAAGGTGACTGGAGCACAAAATTTTACCATGCTTATATTAGGTACAAGAGAAAATGTAACACTATGCACTCTATTTAAATATCTGAGGGAAGCTGACTCAATGATAATGAGCACATTGTTATGGATGCTATCAAGTACTAAGCTCCTTGTTAAATTCTTCTGTTGATCTCAACACAGATATTGGAAAAAACTATTTTAGAAAAGAATTTGAATTCACTAATCACCTTAGACTCACTAACCCCCCTTATGATACTGAAATTTAAGAAGCTTTAAACACCATTGACAGCTCTAAATCTTTTGGCCCAGACGGATTTACTACTGTTTTTTATAAAAAAGCTTGACATATTATTAAAAGGGAGGTGATTGAAGCCATCAGAAGTTTCTTTAGGGGTAGTAATCTACCTAGCTATTTTATAGATTCTTCTATTGTTTTTACTCCAAAAGGGGATCCGCAAAAGATTTGGGATCATTATAGACCTATCAACCTCACTTTTGTAATCAATAAACTTATTAGTAAGATCATTTTTAGAAGACTTCAAACTCATCTTGACAAGATTATCTACCCAAACCAAACATCCTTTATCAAAGGGAGATCAATTACTGATAATGTGTTGCTGGCACACGAGTTGATTCTAGATCTGAATAAATTCAGTAGGGGGTAATCTTATTTATAAACTTGATATCAAAAAAACATATGAAATAATTGATTGAAATTTATCTTGGGGATCCTTGCTGTCAGGGGGTTTCAACCTAATTTCTGTCACCTTATTCATAGGTGGCTCATTAATAATAACCACTCTATTCTTATTATTAGCAGGGCCTGGGGTTCCTTCTCAGTTGCTAGAGGACTTAAGCAGGGAGACCCACTCTCCCTCACAATTTTTATTCTTGCTATGGACTATTTTCTAGAATTCATGACAAGGCCATCCTCAATCAACAGTTTTTCAGATATCATCACAAATCCACAATGGCTATATATCATCTCATATATGCTGATGATGTCATGATCTTCTCTAGTGTCCATAAAAATGCAGTCAAGATAATCTGTCAGTGTCTGAAGCAGTTCCAAGGTTACTCAGGGATAGTGTTTTGCCCTGAAAAATGCCAACTGATTTTCAACAAAAGGTCATCATCCAATTGCAAATAGTGGGTTTTTGATTATACAGGTTTCTCCATTGAAAAAGACTCTTTAAAATACCTGGGGGTTCATTTTATTTGGGGGAGGTCTAAATTAATCCAATTTGATGAAGTTTTTCAAAAGATTCAGAGTCTTTTATCTAGCTGGTCTCACTTTTTCCTATCTAATGGGGGCAGAATAACTCTTCTCCAAAGTATTTTAACTAATTTTCCATCATATATTCTCCAAACCACATATATGAAGAAAAGAACTCAGATTCAGCTGGAAAGAGTATTTAATAGATTTTTGAGGGCAGGTCAAAGGCAGCAACTCCACTGGGCTTTCTGGGAAAAGGCTGCTAAACCTACCATGGTTGGTGGGATAGGTTTCAAGGGACTTCAACAACTCATCCAGATCAACTTCTGTAAAATGTGGATCAATTTCAGAGCTCAAATTTCCCTTTGGGCTAAGTTCATGAAGGGTAAATAATGCAAGGGACAACAGCCCTCTCTCATCACCAAGTAATTGGGTGACTCTAGAATTTGGACAAACATGCTCAAAATCAGACACCTTGCTGAGGATATATACATTTGGGATTTGGGGAATGGTTAGGTAAATTTATGGCTGGACCACTGGTGCCCTAAGGACTGACTAGGGGTTCCCCCCCACAGATTTCATCCCATAACTTTCTGTTTTTGATTTTTGGGAGGGAGACTCCTGTTCAATTTCTAAGCTCCAATCTATTATGCAAGAGCCTCATCTTTCTGAAGTTACCAAAGTCAATTTTGATAAGAGCTGATAAGACAAAATAATTTGGCGTAGTTATGTTAATCAAAGTTTGACGAAAGCCATTTATGCCAAACTTTGTTGTTGGGAACAGGTCCCTTGGGGTGAAGCTATTTGAAACAGATTCTTGTCCCCCTCTATGTCTTTCTTCTATTGAAGGCTCTTCAACAATTTACTGCCCACTGATGATATACTCAAACTGAAGGGATTGAGGGGGCCCTCTAGATGTTATCTCTGTCCAAAGTATCAGGAGAACAGTAACCATCTTTTCTTTAATTGTAAGTTTGCTTAAGAAGTTTGGAAAGTGCTTTTAACTAAGATTAAGGTGGATGGCTTTGCTATGGACTGGTCTAATCTTAAACTTGGGTGGCACAGCTGGAAAAGAAGTAAATGTGAATCTATTCCTTTTAGTGTTCCATGGTTCCTTTGGATGAGCAGAAACAACACAAAACATGAAGACAAATATAGTCAACATTCTAAGGTCGCCAAAAATTGTGCTTCTTATTTAATCAAGTTGATTCAGTTCAACAACTTTCCTAATATTAATATGTCTCAGATCACAGTGACCAGAGGATATCACAGGATTGAGAAAATTTTTTGGAAACCTCCTGAACAGTATACAATGAAGATTAATACTGATGGTAGTTTTTTTTATTGTGGTGCTGGGGTAGGGGGAGTTTTCAGGGATTCCTTTAGCAAATTTTTGTTGTTCTTCCATGCCCCTACTGAGGCTAAAGATGCACTAGAGGCAGAACTAATTGCAGTTTTCTAGGCTTTAACTTTTGCCTTAGAAGTTGCATGGTATAAACTTTAGATTAAGGTGGACTCTCTACAACTCATCAACTTTCTGAATTCTCTGAAGTTGTCCTCTTGGCACCACATACATTGGAAATAGAAAATCTAGAATCTCAATAAGTTCATTAAATTCAATATGACATTTATCTACAAAGAAGGTAATCAAGCTGCAAATTGGCTAGCTAGACAAGGTCTTTACACTAATTTTATATTTGTTGCAACCAAGCCCCCCACTCCACTTGCTCTCCGACTGCATGGTGATACAATGGAGACTCCACATATTCGNTGAGTTCCTAGTGCTCTACCAATATTAAAAAGGGCATTAAGCTTAAAATATGGTAATGGTAATCCAGGTAGCTTAATCCAAATGGGGACAACAGGAGGCTCTTTACTAGGGTCAAAGCCAGGGGTCCATTTGATGATCTCATAACAGTTCCAACAATGCTAACAGATTGTTTGGCAAACAATCTAGCATAATCTTCCTCAGCTGCCAATTGGATTAAAAGGTGTTTCCCATCCAAAAGCCCAATTTTCCAATTACCTATGAACTTCAGAGAATCAAAAAAATTCCTAACTAGGTCCATTTTAGGGTGTCCTAGCTGAAATTTGCCCACAAGGGTGAACTTAACCTCTTCACTTAAATCCTCAATTTCCTTAGTAGTGAAATACACAGTTGTTTCACCCTCTTTAGTTCCCATGGGGTGAATGGAAGAACTGTTTCCTTTTCCAGCAGCAGTGTCATGGAAAGCTTGTGGGAAAGCAAGGAGGTCATAATCTTGTAAAGAGTCAGTGGATTTCCCCACCACTCCAGCATAAGTTGCTTTTGTCTACTGGGAGTCAGTTAAAGTGTCAATGGGGGAAGCCATCACCCCAAGGATTCACAACTAATAAATAGCAGCAACAAAACTCCAAAAACTAGAGAAGAAACCAATTGAACAGTGTCACTAGAGTTAGCTAAGAGAGAAGCAACAGCCCCCAAGGAAAAAGGTCCAGGGAAGAAACAACAAGAGCAGTAAAGACCTCTACCACCAGCAACAAGCACAGCAACTAGCCTCCATCATCCAGCCAGAAACCCTAGCAGAGCAAGCTCCCCANTATTATTATCACCTTATATATAAATACACTTATTAAACAAAAGAGTAATATGTAGATTTATATATGGGTTGTCTCCCACAAAGCGCTTAATTTAACTTCGTCAGCCCAACGTATCATTTGTTTAATCAGGATGACTTAACATCAAAACTTCTTTAAATTATGGTATGTGTCCTTCATAATAATGTTTCAATTGATGCCCATTAACTTTAAATATCTTTCCAGTTTTAATATCTTTAATAACAACGGTTCCATAATGATAGACTAATCATTTTAAATGGTCCTAGCCATCTGGATTTCAGTTTTTCTAGAAATAATCTCAATCTTGTATTATATAATAAAACTTCTTGTCCAAGTTCCAACTTCTTCTTAATAATCTTTCGATCATGTCATATTTTCATTTTCTCTTTATAAATTTTTGCATTATCATATGCTTCATTTCTAATCTCCTTAAGTTCATTGAGTTACAATAATATTTTCTCACCAGCATCTTTTAGATTAAAATTAAATTCCTTAATAGCCCAAAATGCTTTATGCATTTTCTCACCAACATCCTTTAAATTAAAATTAAATTCTTTAATAGCCTAAAATGCTTTATGTCAATGCTACTGATAAGTGTCATGCTTTTCCAAAAATAAGTCTATATGTGGGCATTCCTATAGAATTCTTATAAGCAATTCTGTATTCCCATAATGTAATATCTAATCTAGCAAAACAATCTAATTTATAGAGATTTATAACATTTTCTAAAATTCATTTTATTTCATAATTTGATATTTCTGCTAGACCGCTAGTTTAAGGATTATAAGTAGTAAAAATTCTATGCATAATATCATATTTTTTAATTAACTTCTCAATTCTCTTATTCCTAAAATGAGATCCTCCATTAGTAATAATTACTATTGGCATTTCATATCTTGTAAAAATATTTTTATTTAAAAACTTAGAAACACTCCGAGCATCTCATTTAGTTACAACAACAGCTTCAATTCATTTGGACATATAATCAATAGCAAGTAATATATATAAATTTTCAAATGAAGGCATAAATGGTCCCATAAAATCTAATCCCCACAAATAAAAAATTTCAACTTCCAATGTGTAATTTAGTGGCATTTCATTTCTTCTAGAAATATTTCTTACTAGCTGACATTGATTGCATGTTTTAATATAATCATTAACATCTCTAAAAAGAGCAGGCCAATAAAATCCATCTTGAAAAATTTTATATGCAGTTCTATTTATTCCAAAATGTCTTTCAAATTCAGAATCATGACATCTTTCAATTATTTGTTGAGTTTTTTCATAAGACACACACATTCTAATAATTAGATCTTTACATTGTTTATATAAATATGAGTCATCCCAAAAATAAAATTTTGAATCATATATAATTTTTCCTTAATTGTTAATTCATAATATCAGGTGGTAGAATATCACTTACAATATAATTTATTATATCAGCATACCACGGTATATTCATTTCATCAATACTAGATATTTGTTCATCAGGGAAATTTTTTAAATTTTCATTTACAAAATTAGTTAATACTTTTTTTTAGTCTGGACAAATGATCAGCTATTTGATTATCATTTCCCTTTCTATCAACTATAATAAAATTAAACTCTTGCAATATAAGTATCCATCTAATCAATCTTGGTTTAGCATCCTTCTTTTGCATTAAGTATTTGATA
Organism: Phalaenopsis hybrid cultivar; assembly: GCA_002079205.1. NCBI lineage: Eukaryota > Viridiplantae > Streptophyta > Magnoliopsida > Asparagales > Orchidaceae > Phalaenopsis > Phalaenopsis hybrid cultivar. Next base: position 56,561 of record JXCR01017226.1, read on the forward strand.
GCAAAATGATCTGAATGCACTATACATTTGGTTCCAAACAGGTAAGGTCTAAATTTATGAAATACATAGGCAATAGCTAATAACTCTCTTTGAGTAGTAGTGTAATTAATTTGAGCATCATTTAGAGTTTTGTTATCATAATATATTACTTTAAAAACTTTATTGTGTCTTTGTCCTAAAACAGCTTCAATAGCATAATCACTAGCATCGCACATTATTTCAAATGGTTTCTCTCAATGAGGTGGGGCTATTATAGCTGCAGTGATTAATTTTTCTTTTAATAGTTAAAATATTTTTATGCATTCCTCATTAAAATCAAATTTTGTATCTTTTTTTAAAAGTTGGCATAATGGCTTAGTTATTTTTGAAAAATTTTATATGTAACGCCTGTAGAAACCAGCATGTCTTAGAAAACTTCTTACCCCTCTAACTGTAGTAGGAGGTAGTAATTTTTCATTAACTTGAACTTTTGCAGAATGTACTTCCATGTCATTTTCAAAAATTTTATGCCTTAGTACAATTCCTCCTTCAACCATAAATTGACATTTTTTCCAATTTAGTACTCGATTGATTTTTCACATAATTCCAAAACTCTCTCTAAAATATTTAAAAATAATTCAAATGAATTCCTAAATATAGAGAAATCATCCATAAATACTTCCATTCGATGTTCAATCAAATTACTAAATATTGACATCATACATCTCTAAAATGTCGCAGGTGCATTGCGTAGTCCAAAAGACATTCTACGAAAAGCAAATGTTCCATAAGAGCTTGTAAATATTGTCTTCTCTTGATTCTCAGGAGCAATTGAAATTTAATGATAATCGGTATATCCATCTAAAAATCAGTAATATTTGTTTTAAGCCAATCTATCCAACATTTGGTCTAGAAAGGGTAAAAGGAAAGTGATCTTTCCTGATGGCCATGTTTAATTTTCTATAGTCTATACAAATTCGCCAACCAGTAACTTGTCTTATTAGAATTAACTCATTTTTCTCATTTACTTCAACGGGCACTCCTCCTTTCTTGGGAACATAGTGAATTGGGCTCACCCAAGCACTGTTTGAAATAAGATATATAATTCCAGCATCTAACCATTTTAAGATTTCTTTTTTAACAACTTCTTTCATTATTTGGGTTTAATCTTCTCTGAAGATCAGCTTTAGGTTTGTATTAATCATCTAATTGAATTCTTTGCATACAAATTGAAGGACTAATTCCTTTAATATCTGCTAAAGTCCATCTAAAAGACTTTTTATATCTTTTTAACATTTCTATTAATTATTGTTTTTGAATTTCAGTTAACTCAGAAGATACAACAACAGATAATATAGACGAATCTCCTAAAAATACATATTTTAAATGGGCATGTAATACTTTTAGTTCAAGTTCAGGTGGTTTAACACTTGAAGAAATAATATTTTTATTATCATTTTCCAACAAATCTAAAGTTTTAAATTTGTCCTGAATATAATCTAAATTTTCTTCTTTTATTTCATCTTCATTCTCACTAAAATCTTCTTGCCTTAATTTTTCTTCAAGTTCTTTCTTAAATTGCTCATTACTCAAATAATCAGTAACTTCCATCCTAAAACATTCATTATCTTTTTCTATTGCAGGATATTTCATAGCTTTTGAAATATTAAATGTTACTTCTTGATATTAACCTCTTATTAATTCACCTTTTTGTAGCTTTTGTAATATTAAATTTTACTTCTTGATCATTAACTCTCATTATTAATTCTCCTTTTTGTACATCTATTACAGCTCTCCCTATTTCAAGAAATGGTCTCCCTAAAATAATAGGAATCTCTTTATCTTCCTCCATATCTAAGCTCCCTATTCAAGAATGGTCTCCCCAAGATAATAGGAATTTCTTTATCTTCCTCCATATCTAATACTATAAAGTCAATAAGAAAGATAAATTTATCCACTTTTACTAATACATCTTCTATAACTGCTTTAGGATAGTTTATTGATCGATCAGCTAACTGAAGAGTTACAGTAGTAGGGGAAATCTCTTCAAAATCTAAATGTTTAAAATTGATAGAGGCATAAGATTGATACTCACTCTTAAATCACATAAGGCTTTTTCATAAAACTTTTCACTAATTGCACAAGGTATAATAAAACTACCAAGAAATTTTAACTTTTAAGGAAGCTTTTTTTTTTGAAAAATAGCGCTACACTCTTCACAAAGTGCAATAGTCTTATGATCTACAAACATTCTTTCTTGTTTAATACATCTTTCATAAATTTCACATTACTTGGCATTTGTTCCAAAGCTTCAATGAAATGAATGTTTATCATTAACTTTTTAAGGATTTTCAAAAATTTTGTAAATTGTTTGTCTTTATTCTTCTGCTTTAATTGTTGAGGAAATGGAGGTAATGGTTTTCCTAAGGGAACTTGTGTGTGTTCATTTTCATTGTGTTCACTTTCCACCTCTTCCTTCTCCTCATCAACTTCAGTTTCTCTTTGGATTCTTGTTTCAACTTCTTTTTCACTTTGTAATTGAATAACTTTAATTTGCTCCTTATTTTGATCTTTATGATTAACTTCCACAGTACTCGAAAGATTTCCTGAAGTTCTGTTACTAAGTGCAGTAGTAATATGTCCAAATTGATTTTCAATATTTCTAATAGCAGCCCCTTGATTTTTTATTTGATTTCTCATATTCAACATTACTTCTTCCATCATCAACTTCTTTTTCTTAACTTGTGGGTTAGGGTTAGAGTTAAATCCAGGAGGATAATAAGGTCGATAATTAGGATTTCCTTGGTTATTAAATTTCTTGAGGGGTTTATTGAATTGTTATAATTATTCCAACTAAAATTTTGGTGATTTTTTCATCCAGGGTTGTAATAATTAGAATAGGGATTGTTATTTTGATTATTTATAGCATTTAAAGTTNGAGACCAATAAAATCATTCTTGAAAAATTTTATGTGCAGTTCTATTCATTCTAAAATTTCCTCCAAATTCAGAATCATGACATCTTTCAATTATTTGTTGAGTTTCTTCATAAGGCACACACATTCTAATAATTAGATCTTTACATTGTTTATATAAATATGAGTCATCCCAAAAATAAAATTTTGAATCATATATTCTTTAATTGTTGATTCATAATATCAGGTGGTAGAATATCACTTACAATATAATTTATTATATCAGCATACCACGGTATATTCATTTCATCAATACTATATATTTGTTCATCAGAGAAATTTTCTAAAATTTCATTTACAAAATTAGTTAATATTTTTTTTTAGTCTGGACAAATGATCAGCTATTTGATTATCATTTACCTTTCTATCAACTATAATAAAATTAAACGCTTGCAATAGAAGTATCCATCTAATCAATCTTGGTTTAGCATCCTTCTTTTGCATTAAGTATTTGATAGCAGAATGATCTGAATGCAATATACATTTGGTTCCAAACAAGTAAGGTCTAAATTTATGAAAGACATAGAAAATAGCTAATAACTCTCTTTGAGTAGTAGTGTAATTAATTTGATCATCATTTAGAGTTTTATTATCATAATATATTACTTTAAAAACTTTATTGTGCATTTGTCCTAAAACAACTTCAATAGCATAATCACTAGTATCGCACATTATTTCAAATGGGTTCTCTCACTGAGGTGGGGCTATTATAGGTGCAGTGATTAATTTTTCTTTTAATAGTTAAAATATTTTTATGCATTCCTCATTAAAATCAAATTTTGTATCTTTTTTTAAAAGTTGGCATAATGGCTTAGTTATTTTTGAAAAATTTTATATGTAACGCCTGTAGAAACCAGCATGTCTTAGAAAACTTCTTACCCCTCTAACTGTAGTAGGAGGTAGTAATTTTTCAATTAACTTGAACTTTTGCAAAATGTACTTCCATTTCATTTTCAAAAATTTTATGCCTAAGTACAATTCCTCTTGCAACCATAAATTGACATTTTTTTCAATTTAGTACTCGGTTGATTTTTTCACATAATTCCAAAAATCTCTCTAAAATATTTAAAAATAATTCAATAGAATTCCTGAATATAGAGAAATCATCCATAAATACTTCCATTTGATGTTCAATCAAATTACTAAATATTGACATCATACATCTCTAAAATGTCGCAGGTGCATTGCGTAGTCCAAAAGACATTCTACGAAAAGCAAATGTTCCATATGAGCTTGTAAATATTGTCTTCTCTTAATTCTCAGGAGCAATTAAAATTTAATGATAATCGGTATATCCATCTAAAAAGCAGTAATATTTGTTTTAAGCCAATCTATCCAAAATTTGGTCTAGAAAGGGTAAAGGAAAATGATCTTTCCCGATGGTCATGCTTAATTTTCTATAGTCTATACAAATTTGCCAACCAGTAACTTGTCTTATTAGAATTAACTCATTTTTCTCATTTACTTCAACGGGCGCTCCTCCTTTCTTGGGAACACAGTGAATTGGGCACACCCAAGCACTGTCTGAAATAAGATATATAATTCCAGTATCTAACTATTTTAAGATTTCTTTTTTAACAACTTCTTTCATTATTGGGTTTAATCTCCTCTGAGGATCACTTTAGAGTTTGCATTAATCATCTAATTGAATTCTGTGCAAACAAATTAAAGGACTAATTCCTTTAATATCTACTAAAGTCCATCCAAAAGACTTTTTTTTTATCTTTTTAACATTTCTATTAATTATTGTTTTTAAATTTCAGTTAACTCAGAAGACTTTATTCTTCTGCTTTAATTGTTGAGGAAATGGAGGTAATTGTTTTCCTAAGGGAACTTGTGTGTGTTCATTTTCATTGTGGCCACTTTCCACCTCTTCCTTCTCCTCATCAACTTTAGTTTCTCTTTGGATTCTTGTTTCAACTTCTTTTTCACTTCATAATTGAATAGCTTTAATTTGCTCCTTATTTTCATCTTTATGATTAACTTCCACAGTACTCGAAAGATTTCCTGAAGGTCTGTTACTAAGTGCAGTAGCAATACTTCCAAATCAATTTTCAATATTTCTAATAGCAGACCCTTGATTTTTTATTTGATTTCTCATATTTAACATTACTTCCTCCATCATCAACTTCTTTTTCTTAACTTGTGGGTTAGGGTTAGAGTTAAATCCAGAAGGATAATAAGGTCGATAATTAGGATTTCGTTGATTATTTAAATTTCCTGAGGGGTTTATTGAATTGTTATAATTATTCCAACTAAAATTAGGTTGATTTTTTCATCCAGGGTTGTAATAATTAGAATAGGGATTGTTATTTTGATTATTTATAGCATTTAAAGTTTAATAAGATGATTGAGTATCAATTATCTGCCTTAGAAAATTCTCCTCTAGTATTGGTGGTATTTGAGAATAGTTCACTCCAATTTGATCAATCTTTTCCAATATAACAGTAATTTTAGATGCTAAAATAGACATTGCATCATAGTCATGAATACTAGCTACTCTCTTAGGATTTACCCGTTCAGAGGGCCATTAAAAATTATTAGTAGTCATTTCTTCTATTAAAGAGTATGCTTCATCAAAAGGTTTTGACATTAGTGATCCACCTACAACAGCATCTATAATAGATCTAAGTGATCCTACTAATCCATTGTAACAAGTTTGAATTATTAACCAATCCGGTAAAGCATGGTGTGGGCATTTTCTAAGGAGATCCTTAAATATTTCCCAAGATTCATATATTGATTCCCCTTCAAACTGACAAAAATATATAATATCATTTCTAAGCTTAGCAGTTTTTTAGGTTGGAAAATATTTAGCCAAGAATTTTTGTGATAGTTCTCCCCAAGTTCTGATAGATTCATGTGCTAATGAATTTAACCAAGCTTTAGCTTTATCCCTTAATGAAAAAGGAAAAATTATAAGTCTAACAACATCATTAGACACTTCATCAACAACGCAAATTTCGAGAAAACTAGCAAGATATAAGTTAGGATCTTCATTAGGTGTTCCTTCAAACTATTTATTTTGTACCATTTGGATAATAGCAGGTTTATGCTTAAATGAATTAGCAGCAACATTAGGATTTTGAATAGTTAAATGAAGTTCATCTACTGTTGGATTAACATAATCTTTTAAAAGTCTTTGTTGATTTTCATTTATTTGATTATCTAAGTTATTCACCATTTCGTTCAATTTTTTAACTTCTTTTTATTGTTTTCAAAATTTTCTAATAGTACGTTCTAATTCCGAATTGTAAGGTACTAAACCTTCAGATCAAATATTTCGCATAAATAAGTATAATAAGCAAAGAAAAATTTCTTAAAAATACTCTTAAATATATATTTAAATATTTTTTAAGATTTTTGATCTTATATATTTTTTTGATATTTTGTATTTTTTCTCTAAATTTTCTAATTTGCTAACTATTTAATTTATTGTTACCTTCCCCGGCAATGGCGCAAAAAACTTGATACCGGTTGAATATAGTTGTGTAAAATTTATAAAGTTGATCCGCTTTTCAAAGGTGCCAAAAATTTAATGTTATATTTTATGAATAATAACATTAAGCATTTACTGTTGGGATGCTACGTAAGTATACGTATCGTTATCAAGTAATATAAAACTTTCTATTTAAGTCCTAAATATCAATCCCACAGGAAGGTTAAATTTTGAGACGATAAATTAACTAGAAAAGTCACATAAATAAAACAAAATTACTATCACTAATTTTGAATGTTTGAGATACTATCAAAACTAAATTATTAACTATTCGTAAAATTTAAATGCAGAGTTTAAATTAGTAACTACTAAACTATGTTTGTGTGATGAAGTTTTCTAATATGANCTTATTAGTAAAATTTAAATGCAGAGTTTAAATTAGTAACTACTAAACTATGTTTGTGTGATGAAGTTTTCTAATATGAAAAAATATCTTTCCCACTACACCGAGTTTTTGGTGAAATGATATGAGATAAATGGTTTAAATTTGTATTGTGCCAAAGAGGAGAAATTTTAATTCTCTACTCTTATTCAGTGTTATAGAAAATCATTGGCTAATCTTAGGTTTAGTCCCTAAATCTGTGGCTAGGCCTGATTTAGTGTTATAGAAAATCATTGGCTAATCTCAGGTTTAGTCCCTAAATCCATGGCTAGGCTAGGAGGATACTGACTCCTACTTCCCTTCCCCTGAAGGCTAACTCTTGCTTTAGTGATCAAACACAAATATCAAATTTAGAATTTTAGTTTTTCGCCCTAAAAGTCTCCAATTCTACACTTAACAATGCATATTTTCCTATTTATTTGCACTTAATTCCATAAACGAAATACTCCTTCATGGACTTAAATGTGATTCTTACTCTGTTGTAGAACTCATACTCCATTTCCCGGATNAGTTTAGTCCGTAAATCCGTGGCTAGGCTAGGAGGATACTGAGTCCTACTTCCATTCCCCTGAAGGCTAACTCTTGCTTTAGTGATCAAACACAAATATCAAATTGAGAATTTTAGTTTGTCGCCCTAAAAGTCTCCAATTCTACACCCAATAATGCATATTTTCTTATTTATTTACACTTAATTTCATGAACGAAATACTCCTTCATGGACTTAAATGTGATTCTTACTCTGTTGTAGAACTCATACTCCATTTCCCGGATCATATGTTTCACAACATATTTTAACAATTTAATTGGTCAGATCGAAAAGTAAATTAAGAGCGGAGTTGAAAAACCATCACAATTTATTTTATATTTTAACATTGGCACATCCAAACTATCTCTTCATTTCATAATATCTCAGAGTAAGGAGAAAGATAAAGAAAACTACTCAGACTTCATGAGAAAGATACAAGAAAATACAAATTTCATATATAAAAAGAAGTTCATACAACAATAATAAATAAGCAACAATTATTTGAAACTTTTTCTCAAAGCAAATCCTTTATAGCCTCTCTTAGGAAATGTAGGAAGAAGAAATCTCTCACTTCTCTTCCTCTCCAACACTTCTTAGAGAATAATTCACACTTAAACTCACCATAAAAACTCAAAACTATAAAGAAAATAAATGACTAATGGTGTAGAATGGCATGGAAGGATGTAAGGTGGCATGGAGGAGTGCAAAGAGGTGCGAAGGGGGCTCTTTTCTGATCAATTTCAGCTCTAAATAGAGCCTAGGGTCGGTTCTCCAATAGGTGCATCCAAAAACTCTTTAAAAAGCGTCCAAATTTGTTGAATCTTCTAGAAACAGGGACTACACCAACACTGGAGTTGTCTGGCGCCAATGACCATCTAATTAAATCCGTCTTCTTTGTCAAGCAGCACCGTCAGCGCTGAAATTTTTTTTCAAAATCTCCATTTTGACTCCAAATTTCATTCATTTTGCTTCTGTTTTGCTCCAAGTCCTAAAAATTAATAACTTGCTATAAAACATAAAAAATATCTTCCATTAAAGTGCAATATCACAAAAAATAAGTATAAAATATGGGTCTAAAATTGCATATTTTTTTGGTGTATCATTAATTCATGAGAAAAATAATGTATCCATCTATAACATCATGTATACCACCATCCATACCAACATTTATTCATCCATTTTTTTAATACATGATAACACTTTTAGAAAATCAATTTTCAAACAAGGAAGGCACATAACATCATGCTCTATTGTTTCTCACATCAGAGGACTAAAAGTTATGATTAATATATGAGAAAAATTAATATCCATATGTATCACCCTCTATACCACCATTTTTCTAAAAGTTGATAACATTTTCTGTCTCAACATTTTTTAATCAAAATGGGTGCATAACATCATAATCAATTGTTCCTAACATCAGAGAAGAAAAAGATAAATTTAATGCATGATAAAAAATAATAAATCGATATGTATCTCCATATATACCATCATTTTTGTATAATATGATAACCATTCTAGAATGATAATTTTCAATAAAAGTATGTCAATAATGTCATAATCAATTAATTCTCACATCGGAGTAAAAGATATGATTAATGCATGAGAGAAAAATAATATATCCATTTGTATCACCATCTATACCACCATTTATACCATCATTTTTCTAAAAAATGATAACACTTATAAAGGAAAAAAATTTATATAAAGAAGGCGCATAACATCATAATCTATTATTTCTCATATTGAATGAGTAGAAGATAAACTTAATGCATGAGAAAAAAATACATCCATCTATATCACCATTTTTCTAAGACATGAAAATACACTTATAACAGTAATTTTCAAATAAATAAAGATGCATAATATTATAATCTATTTTTGTTTTGACATTTAATGAGCAGAAGATATGGTAAATGCATTAGAAAAAAATTCATCCGTACCGTAATTTTTCTAATACATGGAAATACTTTTAGAATAATAATTTCCAATTAAAGTATGTACAAAACTTCATAATCAACTGTTTTTCACATCAAAAGTGTAGAAGATATGGTACACAAAAAAAAAAATAATACATCCATCTGTAGCACCATCTACGCTACCATTTTTTTTTTGAGCATGATAGCTCTTTTATAACAATGATTTTCAAAAAAAGAAGACCCAACATAATCTATCATTTATCATAACAAAGCTACATAATTAAAAGTTTTATGCATGGGGAAAAGTTCAATATATTCATTTTTATCACCATCTATGCCACCATCTATACCACCATTTTTCTAAAGCATACTCTTTTATAATAGTAATTTTTTAACATAGAGGAGGCATACATCATGATATATTGTTTGTCTCATTTGATGAGTAGAATACAATATTTAAAAATTCTAGAAAAGTAATTTTCAAAAAAAGAAGGTGCATGCTGACTCGAGTCACAATTATGCAATTATTTTAATCTTTGAATGATGGCCAAAAACTTGACCATGCAATGGCTAGTGTGCAAAATAAATATGTAATTAAATTGATTAATGACTTACACACTAGGGATATTATGCAAGTATACGTATCATTTCAAGTAATATAGAGTTTTCTTTAAAAAAATCAGTATCAAACCCACAAGAATAAGGAAATTAATATGCTAACTTAGAAATATTTCTACTTAAACAGTAAACTAAATTTGCAGGAGAATAATATTGAACTATTTGTAGAAGTTTGTAATTAAAGTTGCTACTTTTAATTAAAAATAAAAGTAGATGCAAAGCTTCTGAATTAAAGATTGTGTAAAAAAGTACAATTGTAATAGAAAGTCTTTCTTCTTGCAAAGAGATTGTAATCAGTGTAGGAATTAAATGCTTAAAGATGAAAATAAGGTATTGTGACAAATAGGAGCATACATATTCTTTACCCTTTCCCTAGTGCATAAAAAACATTAGCTAATCTTAAATTAAGTTCCCAATTATATGGCAGTGCTGAGTNCTTCTGAATTAAAGATTGTGTAAAAAAGTACAATTGTAATAGAAAGTCTTTCTTCTTGCAAAGAGATTGTAATCAGTGTAGGAATCAAATGCTTAAAGATGAAAATAAGGTATTGTGACAAATAGGAGCATACATATTCTTCACCCTTTCCCTAGTGCATAAAAAACATTAGCTAATCTTAAATTAAGTTCCCAATTATATGGCAGTGCTGAGTAGGACCTACCAGGGACTCAGGTTCTCAACTAAGACCAAATTAATAAAGGTTCTAGCCCATCACTCCAAAATCATTAATTCTACGCCCAACAAAACTTTTCTCCTTATTTATTTGCACTACCCCTTAGATTTGGCATCCTCTTTCTCTAAGGTTTAGAGTGGTACTCACAAGTTGATGAAATCATAGCCCTTCCGGGTCATTATTTTTCACAATTATTTTTAACATCACAAATGACCAGTTTGCAAAGTAAATGAAGAACAGTGAATATACCATCACAAATTATTGAATAAAAGAAACCTTCAAAATATTATAATTCTACACATGATTACTTCTTATTGCAAGGAGAAAGAAAGGAAAACTACTCAGAAATCATGCGGATAACAAAACAAAATATTTTGTATATATATAAAACTAGTTTATGAGATAAATCTTAAATAAAAGTACAAATACTTATCTCAAACTCTTCCCCAAGAAATCCTCTAAAGTTTTCCAGGCTGAACTTGACTCCACAAGACTAAACAAACACTCATTATTAACAAACTCTCACTATTGTGGCATAACTTACCCAAAAATGATTTTGTTCTTCTCTTGGACATGTAGAAATATCTTCTATATGTAGAGCTTTAAAAATAACTAAGAGTCACTTAAGGAACCTTTTTGAAATTTGTTAAAATTCAATGTATCTTGGCCTAATCATTTCTGGTGCCTAGGAGCCAGCCATCCATTATTGTCTTTTGGCTTCATGTGACCCATTTTGCCCCATTTTTGATTTTTTTCTCTTAGACTCCATTTCTTGTACCTGAAACAAAAAACAAACAAAATACTTTTCCTTAAAGTGCAATATCTTTAAAAATAAGCATGAAATACACATATAAAAATAGGTAATTTTAAGGCATGTCGATTCCTCCANATTCTAGCCTCTCACTTCCAGATTACCCACTGTGCACTCTCTATAGGACATACCAGGGACTCAGGTTCTCAACTAAGACCAAATTAATAAAGGTTCTAGCCCATCACTCCAAAATCATTAATTCTACGCCCAACAAAACTTTTCTCCTTATTTTTTTTGCACTAGCCCTTAGATTTGGCATCCTCTTTCTCTAAGGTTTAGTGTGGTACTCACAAGTTGATGAAATCATAGCCCTTCCAAGTCATTATTTTTCACAATTGATTCTAACATCACAAATGACCAGTTTGCAAAGTAAATGAAGAACGAGTGAATATACCATCACAAATTGTTGAATAAAAGAAACCTTCAAAACATTATAATTCTACACATGATTACTTCTTATTGCAAGGAGGAAGAAAGGAAAACTACTCAGAAATCATGCGGATAACAAAATAAAATATTTTTTATATATATAAAACTAGTTTACAAGATAAATCTTAAATAAAAGTACAAATACTTATCTCAAACTCTTCCCCAAGCAATCCTCTAAAGTTTTCTGGCTGAACTTGACTCCACAAGACTAAACAAACACTCATAATTAACAAACTCTCACTATTGTGGCATAACCTACCAAAAAATGATTTTGTTCTTCTCTTGGACATGTAGAAATATCTTCTATATGTAGAGCTTTAAAAATAACTAAGAGTAACTTAAGGAACCTTTTTAAAATTTGTTGAAATTCAATGTATCTTGGCCTAATCATTCCTGGTGCCTAGGAGCCACCCATCCATTATTGTCTTTTGGCTTCATTTAACCCATTTTGCCCAATTTTTGATTTTTTTCTCTTAGAATCCATTTCTTGTACCTGAAACAAAAAACAAACAAAATACTTTTCCTTAAAGCGCAATATCTTTAAAAATAAGCATGAAATACACATATAAAAATAGGTAATTTTAAGGCATGTCGATTCCTCCAAACGAGTAACTCTTGTATTATTTAAACTAAATATAATAACTTATGGTAGTGAGTTTCACTTAAAGAATCTTATAGTTTTGTCCCATAAATGTGATAGAAAAACTTTTAGAAAAGTTTTCAATAACTCGGGTTAAAACTAAAATATAAGAATATTCAGTAATCAAGTTAAGAATTTAGATTTTCTATTTTTTTATCTAATTTGTTACACCAAGGAATATTTGAAGAATTAAAACAAAAGAATTATATGAGAACTCTAATAGTAAAGAGACTAATACTTTTAANTTAGAAAAACTTGTGGAAAAGTTTTCAATAACTCAGGTTAAAACTAAAATATAAGAATATTCAGTAATCAAGTTAAGAATTTTGATTTTCTATTTGTTTATCTAATTTGTTACACGAAGGAATATTTGAAGAATTAAAACAAAAGAATTATATGAGAACTCTAATAGTAAAGAGACTAATACTTTTAAGATTAAGTTTAGAAGTGTAAATAAGTTTTTTTCCATTAAGATTATTCAAATGAAGCCAATTTTTAATTAGGCATCTCATTAAACTTCTCCTCACATGTTTTTCATTTTTTGCTCCTCTTTTTTCCTTTGATTTTGCTTTTCTTTTTCATTACCTTTCTTTTCTTTTCTTTTTATGTGAGTATTACTATATCTGGATAGTCTTTAATAATTTTGAATTTCACCATCCTCTTCCTAAAGTTAAAAAAATTTTCGCATTTCTTTACTTGAAAAAGTGTATTAGTGTAGTAAGGATTTTTCATAGTGTTGTTGACCTCAATTTTGTTGAGGTCTAGTATTTTNAATTCAAATGAAGCCAATTTTTAATTAGGCACCTCATTAAGCTTCTCCTCACATGTTTTTCATTTTTTGCTCTTCTTTTTTCCTTTTATTTTGCTTTTCTTTTTCATTAGGGTCATTTTCAATCCTTTCTTTTCTTTTCTTTTTATGTGAGTATTACTATAGCTGGATAGCCTTTAATAATTTTGAACTTCACCATCATCTTCCTAAGGTTAAAAAATTTTTGCATTTCTTTACTTAAAAAAGTGTATTAGTGTAGTAAGGATTTTTCATAGTGTTGTTGACCTCAATTTTGTTGAGGTCTAGTATTTTTTCCTTAGAATCTTAAGATCTAGATATAAGACTTTTTTGTTGACTATCTTAGAGGACTAGTAATGAAACTCTACCCCATTATAAATTTTAAACACTTCTTTGCTCTTCTTGGAGTTCCACATGCTTAGTTCTAATCTCTAGCACCTAGTAGGATGGAACTTGCATGGGGAAGCTCAAGAAGAGTCCACATATGATTATATGTCCTTAGGGTTAGCCCTAGGTGGTATGGTCTTGGTCATTCTTACACAGACACACTGGAACCCTTACTTTCACCTTCAACCTAAATCCTAAACCAAACATGCTTAATCTGGTTCCCTACTCTTTTGGAAACTCATGTGGGTGGTCTCTTAAACCCTTAGCCTTTGGCCAGAACCGTTAGGACCAATACATGGAGGATCTAAAATAGGGATTACCTTGGTCTTATGGCACCAAAAAGGATAATTTTGTGATTAGCCTTTTCATTGAAAAACTCCAATTTTGGCTTTTTAGCTATAAAGTTTTTCATAATTACCAAAATGCCCCTAAAACCCTATTTTTTTCCAAAATTGCGCAAATTACCAATTTTTTCTCCAAAAATCATATCAAACCACTTAAATTTCCAAAAATCCTAAAGTTTCTAAAATAACCCTAAAATTGTAAAAATTACCAACATGCCCTTCATGTCAAAAAAAATCCTAAAACCTCCCAAATATTTCCAAACCTCCTCTAAAACAATCCTAACCACCCATTGGGTTTGATTTGACAAAAATCCCAATTTTACCCCTAAAGGTCCAAATTCCCCAAATCCATCCCAATTTCCACCAAATTTACTCCAATCTCACTCAATTTCAAACCCAAAATTAACATCAACATGTCCAATCTCAATCTACACCAATTTTGAGCCTAATTGAACTAATCTCCAAACCCTAATTTCATTCTTGGGCCAAAATCCCTAATTTGACCATGCCTTTAAAATCCACCAAACTGAACCTCATAACCCATCCAATTTCCCCAATTTTGAATCCTAAACTCTTCATAACACTCCCCTTAACCAATTTGAACCCTCAATTTGCCTAAACCCAAAGCCAAACCTAACCCAAATCCAATTCAAATAAAAATAACNTCAATTTTGAATCCTAAACTCTTCATAACACTCCCCTTGACCAATTTGAACCCTCAATTTGCCTAAACCCAAAGCCAAACCTAACCCAAATCCAATTCAAATAAAAATAACCAATTTTGCCCAAAAATCCAAATCTCACCACGTGTCACTTCATAACCTCTCAATTTCCACCCAATTGACTTCCAAATACCTCATGAAAATGTTCTACATCAAATTAAGAAAACATTTGACCTAAATCCAAACTCTAGCCAAGCCCAAACCAAAGTTAAAGCTAAATCTCAAGCCATATGGTCAAGCCCAACCTTGGCCTCCACAACCATAATTTGAACTCTAAGAACTATCCTAGATCCACCTATCCCACCCTAGTGGTTCCATGGACCAAGGGTCCCTAGATTTGGGGGACTTCTTTCCATTTTTGGCCAAATAACTTAAGCTTGTCATAACAATATTAAACCCCCATCTTGATGACAATTAAACCTCCCCCTGGCTTCCCTGCACCATCTAGCTGCCACCCCATTTCTGGTTGGCTGGCCTAGTCGCTAGAAAACCCAAAAATAAGAAAGCTCCCTCATGGACCAAACCTAATTTGCACCCATCCAATGTGGCTCGTGACACAACTAAAAATTAGCTATTTTTATAAATACACTTTAGGCTTATTTTTAATGATATTACACTTTAAAGAAAGGTATTTTTCATGTTTTTGGTTTGGTACAAGAAATAGAGTTTTGGAGAAAATGAAGCAAAAAACGGTTCAATTTGGAGCCAAAACAAGAATTTTAGGCTTATTTTTAATGATATTACACTTTAAACGAAGTTATTCTACATCTTTTTGGTTTGGTACAAGAAATGGAGTTTTGGAGAAAATGAAGCAAGAACGGTGCAATTTGGAGCCAAAACAAGCAAGGAAGAAAATTCTGACCTGACACATTTCGATGTCTTTCTATGCTTAATATTATTTACATTTATCATATATTTTTGAATGAAATTATACTTTTAAGAAAGATTATTTTTGTGCTTATCTTGTATGTATATCAATTTGGAGTGAAATAGAGCTGAAATGGAGCGAAATAGAGATAAACAGAGTGAAACGGTAGAGTTGCTTGCAAAGGGGCACCTAAGTGCTAGAATACAGAGAAGACTTCACCTAGGCACCAAAACCAGTGCCCAGATGCCTGAAACTAGCGCCCAAGCACTCAAAACTAGCTGTCAGACACCCGAGATGGTTATTTTGATGGGTTTTGGGCGATTTTGGGCCATTCCGGGATGTTCTGGAAGATTCCAAGCAACTTGCACACCCCATGGAGTGTTTTAATGAATATGGACACTTAAAAAGGCTCTTGGATGAAGAGATGTGTCTGTTGGAGTGAAGAGGTGTGTCTCTTGGAATGAGGAGGTGTGTATTTGTAAAAAGGAGGTGTTTGGATTCTCTTTAAAATAGGAGGGCTAATGCCTCTCATGAGAGGGGAGTTTAGGAGAGATTTGGAGAGGAGTTAGGTGTGTCTCTTCAAGGTGGTGTGTGTGTGTGTGTGTGTGTAAGAGGTGAAGTCTCTTGTTGAGTATTAGTGGCTTTTGGAGCATTGGAAGAAGTGTAAGTTTTGTTATGTACTTTACAAGGATGACATGAATCTTCTGTAAAGATAAGCATTGGACTCTTTTTTATTTGCTTTGAATTATTGCAATAAAGTTGTGTTTTTCAATGTCATTGATAATGAAGAATTGATACACAAAAATAACATACTGTTTTAAGTGCCCTTTTTATGCCTATTTTTGGTGATATTGCACTTTAAAGAAAGATATTTTTGTGTTTTTATTGCAAGTATACCATTTTTAGGCATTTGGAGCAAAAATGACAAAAGACGCAAAATTTGGAGCAAAAATAGCCAATTTTGAGGTTTAGCGCATGATGTGTCAGATCGGCGCATGATGCACCAGATGCAACATTTTTAAATTAAGGCAGTTCAAGATGAATTTTGCACAAATTTTCAAATGGACACTTGTTCTAAACACCCCGTGGAGTGATTCAATGCATCTAGACACTTTGGAAGGTTCCAATTTGAAGGGATTTGACTCTTGGATCAGAGAGGCACATCTTTTGAATTTAAAGGTTTGAATTTCAAATTTTTGAGAGAAATTGAAATCCTTTTTAGAGGAGGCAGCCCAAAATAAAATCAAGTTAGGGAAGAACTTCAAGAGGGGTGCGAAAAAAGATAGGTGGCGTGAGAACCAAGAGGGAGAAATAGAGAGAGAAATTCAAGGGCTTGAAGATTGTCTTCTAGGGTTGTAAGAGGAGACGGAAGGTGAGAGATTTCTTCTTCATTATACTTCTAAGAGAGAATTGAGAGTGCTTGTAAAGAGAGGTGAGAGATTTCTTCTTCATTACACTTCTAAGAGAGAATTGAGAGTGCTTGTAAAGAGAGGAAAGCTTTTGAGAGAACCTATAGGGATTTTCTTGGGAAGGATTGTGAGATAAGTTGTATTTTTCATTTCTTTTGTTTGTAAACTTGTTTTTATATATGAAGTCCATTTTTATCGTATCATTCTCATGAATTCTGAGTAGTCTTCTTTATCCTTCTCCCTACTTTGAAGAAATGGTTTTGTGAATAGTTGATTTTGTTTTCTATGATTTTAAATATCTATAATTTGTGATGATTTGAACTCTGATCTTCATTTACATTTCAATCTGGCCAATTGAATTGTTAAAATGAGTTGAGAAACATATGTTCTAAAAAGAGAATATGATTTCTACAAAAAAAGGAGAATCACATTTGATTTCATGGAAGAGTATGTCATCCATGGGATTGGGTGCAAGTAAATAGGGAAATATACTTCGTTGGATGTAGAATTGGAAGATTTTAAGGTGACAGATTAGAATCCCTAATTTGGTTCAGATGATTGGAAACTAATGCAAGCATGTTAGTACTCAGGTGAGGGAGTAGTGGGAGCTCTGGAGTGACAGCCGGTATCCTCCTAGCCTAACCACGGAATAAGGGATCAAACTCTGAATTAGTCAATGTTCTTTATAGTGCTCGGAAGAGGGTAGAAAATAGGATTGCTCCTATTTGACACAAAACAATTTTTAAATATATTTTTCAAATGATTTTAATTTCTTCACAAGCCATATTTTCATTTTAAAGGGGAAGGGTGTTTTCTCATACTTTAACTTTTTGTCAACAAAAACCTTTATTTTATTTCAGTAATTTTACTTTTGAAAGTTTAACATCTAGTTTAACTTAGCAGTTGTAGTTGTAAATCTGCATATTTAGTAGTATTTCACTTAGTAGTTTAAATTCAAAAGTCGTACTTTACTTTTTTAATTTTTATTTAATTTAAGAATAGAATATTAATAGCTAGCTTATTTATATTTCCAGCTTCCCTGTGGGATCGATATCTAGGACTCCATTAGAGCCCTGTATTACTTGAACGATACGTATACTTGCGTTATATGTAGAAGGGAATTTGGAGTTTAAAAGAATTTTTAAATATAAATTATTTTCATTAAAGTTACATTATTTTTTTGGTTACATTGCATATTTATTGTTAATTTAAGCCCAAGTTTCTGCGCCTCAATTTTTTTGGCACCATTGCCGGAAAAGTAACAAAAAGTATTAGTTATTTTATTTTACTTTAAAAACATATAAAAAAAGAGTATTTATAGTTTAGTTTGAACATTTTCTTGTTTAAGTGTGTTGCTTATTTTTAATGACTAATTTTATTTTGTTTATGCATAGTATAAGATTTGAAAACTTAGTACTTTACGATTCTGAATTAGAAAAAACTGTTAGAAATTTTTGAAAACAACAAAACGAGAAAAATTATTCCAGCAAAATGGCTTGCAACTTAAGTAATGTTGGAAATGAAAATGAACATCATCAAAGACCTTTAAGAGATTATGCTAATCCTACAGTAGATGAAATTCATTTGAGTATACAATTCATTTGAGCTTAAACCTGTGATTATCCATATTGTACAAAACAATCAGTTTAGGGGAACACCAGCTGAAGATCCCAATTTACACCTTGCTAGTTTTCTATAATTGTGTGCTACATTTAAATATGATGAAGTGTCAAATGATGCTATCAGACTTAGAATTTTTCCTTTTTTACTGAGGGATAAGGATAAGATGTGGTTAAACTCATTAGCACCTAGATCTATCAGAACTTGGGGAGATTTATCACAAAAAAAATTATCTAAATATTTCCCACCTTCAAAAACTGTTAAGCTTAGAAATAATATAACATATTTTTGTCAGTTTGAAGGGGAATCAATTTATGAAGCCTGGGAAAAAATTAAAGATCTCCTTAGGAAGTGTCCATACCATGCATTGTTAGATTGGTTAATAATTCAAACTTTTTATAATAGATTGGTTGAATCTCTTAGATCGATAATTGACATTGCTGATGGTGGATCATTAATGTCAAAACCATTCGATGAAGCATATTCATTAATTGAAGAGATGTCTACTAATAATTTTCAATGACCCTTAGAAAGGGTAAATCCAAAAAGAGTAGTCAGTATTCATGATTATAATGCAATATCTATATTAGCTGCTTAAATAGCCGATATATCAAAGAAGATAGATTAATATAGAATAAATTATTCTCAAAAAACACTTGTGCTTGAGGAGAACTCATTTGGACAAATGATAGAATCTCAATCTTCTTATGATACTTTAAATGCAATAAAAAATTGTTCTAATAATTCTTAAGCAAATTATTATAATCCTGGTTTGAAGAATCATCTAAAATTTAGTTTGAGTAACATTAACTCAAATGTTGCAAATCCACAATGGGGAAACAATGCTGCGAACCTAGTGAGAAGCTCCAACAATTAAGGAAATCAAGCTTATAAATCTTATTACCACCAAAAATTTAATAATTTGCAAAGTAAGAAGAAAAAGTTATCAACAAAAGAATTGATATTGCAAATGAGANATTAATTTTAAAATTTTTTGGAAATTTTGAGGAAATTGATGATAAACATTCTATTTGTTAAAGCTTTGGAACAAATGCTAAGCTATGTGAAGTTCATGAAGGATATACTCAATAAGGAAAGGAAGTTTTTAGATAATGAGACAGTTGCACTCAGTGAAGAGTGTAGCACTATAAGTTAGAAGAAGCTTCCTGAAATACTTAAAGATCCTGGAAGTTTTACAATTCCTATGCTATTAACGAATGATTTTATGGAAAAGCTTTATGTGATTTAGGAGTCAGTATTAATCTTATGTCGTTATCAATTTTCTGAAGGTTGAGCTTAGGAGATATTTCAGCTACATCTGTAACTCTTCAGCTAGCTGATTGTTCGATTACCTATCCGAAAGGAGTTATAAAAGATGTTTTAGTAAAGGTTGATAAATTTATCTTTTATGTGGACTTTATTGTATTAGATATTGAGGAAGATAAAGAAATTTCTATTATTTTAGGAAGACCATTCCTGGCCACTAGAAGAGCTTTGATAGATGTGCAGAAAGAAGAACTAACTACGAGAGTTAGTGATCAAGAGGTTACATTTAATANTAAGCCCAAACCAAAGTCAAAGCTAAATCCCAAGTTTTGAACCCAAACCCTAAATTCACTTCAAGCCATATGGTCAAGCCCAACCTTGGCCTCCACAACCATAATTTGAACTCTAAGAACCATCCTAGATCCACCTATCCTACCCTAATGGTTCCATGGACCAAGGGTCCCTAGATTTGGGGGATCTCTTTCCATTTTTGGCCAAATAACTTAAGCTTGTAATAACAAGATTAAACCCCCATCTTGATGACAATTAAACCTCCCCCTGGCTTCCCTGCACCATCTAGCTGCCACCCCATTTCTGGTTGGCTGGCCTAGTCGCTGGAAAACCCAAAACCGAGAAAGCTCCCTCATGGACCAAACCTAATTTGCACCCATCCAATGTGGCTCGTGACACAACTAAAAATTAGCTATTTTTATAAATACACTTTAGGCCTATTTTTAATGATATTACACTTTAAAGGAAGGTATTTTTCATGTTTTTGGTTTAATACAAGAAATAGAGTTTTGGAGAAAATGAAGCAAAAACGGTTCAATTTGGAGCCAAAACAAGCATTTTAGGCTTATTTTTAATGATATTACACTTTAAAGGAAGGTATTCTGCATGTTTTTGGTTTGGTACAAGAAATGGAGTTTTTGAGAAAATGAAGCAAAAACGGTGCAATTTGGAGCCAAAACAAGCAAGGAAGAAAATTCTGACCTGACACATTTCGATCTCTTTCTATGCTTAATCTTATTTACATTTATCACATATTTTTGAATGAAATTATACTTTTAAGAAAGATTATTTTCATGCGTATCTTGTATGTATATCAATTTGGAGTGAAATAGAGCTGAAATGGGGCGAAATAGAGCTAAACAGAGTGAAACGGTAGAGCTGCTTGCAAAGGGGCACCTAAGTGCCAGAATACAGAGAAGACTTCACATAGGCACCAAAACTAATGCCCAGATGCCTAAAACTGGCACCCAAGCACTCACAACTAGCTGTCAGGCACCCGAGACGATTATTTTGATGGGTTTTGGGCGATTTTGGGCTATTCCGGGATGTTCTGGAAGATTCCAAGTAACTTGCACCCTATGGAGTGTTTTAATGAATATGGACACTTGAAAAGGATCTTGGATGAAGAGATGTGTCTGTTGGAGTGAAGAGGTGTGTCTCTTGGAATGAAGAGGTGTGTATTTGTAAAAAGGAGGTGTTTGGATTCTCTTTAAAATAAGAGGGCTAATGCCTCTCATGAGAGGGGAGTTTAGGAGAGATTTGGAGAGGAGTTAGGTGTGTCTCTTCAAGGTGGTGTGTGTGTGTGTGTGTGTGTAAGAGGTGAAGTCTCTTGTTGAGTATTAGTGGCTTTTGGAGCATTGGAAGAAGTGTAAGTTTGGTTATGTACTTTACAAGGATGACATGAATCTTCTGTAAAGATAAGTATTGGACTCTTTTTTATTTTCTTTGAATTATTGCAATAAAGTTGTGTTTTTCAATGTCATTGGCAATGAAGAATTGATACACAAAAATAACATACTGTTTTAAGTACCCTTTTTATGCCTATTTTATTTTTGGTGATATTACACTTTAAAGAAAGATATTTTTGTGTTTTTATTGCAGGTATACCATTTTTAGGCATTTGGAGAAAAAATGACAAAAGACGCAAAATTTGGAGCAAAAACAGCCAATTTTGGGGTTTTGTGCATGATGTGTCAGATCGGCGCATGATGCGCCAGATGCAACATTTTCAAATTAAGGCAGTTCAAGATGAATTTTGCACGAATTTTCAAAGGGACACTTGTTCTAAACACCCCGTGGAGTGATTCAATGCATCTAGACACTTTGGAAGGTTCTAATTTGAAGGGATTTGACTCTTGGATCAACGAGGCACATCTTTTGAATTCAAAGGTTTGACTTTCAAATTTTGGAGAGAAATTGAAATCATTTTCAGAGGAGGCAGCCCAAAATAAAATCAAGTTGGGGAAGAACTTCAAGAGGGGTGCGAAAAAAGATAGGTGGCGTGAGAACCAAGAGGGAGAAATAGAGAAAGAAAGTCAAGGGCTTGGAGATTGTCTTCTAGGGTTGTAAGAGGAGAGGGAAGGTGAGAGATTTCTTCTTCATTATACTTCTAAGAGAGAATTAGTTATAAGAGGAGAGGGAAGGTGAGAGATTTCTTCTTCATTACACTTCTAAGAGAGAATTGAGAGTGAGGTGAGAGATTTCTTCTTCATTACACTTCTAAGAGAGAATTGAGAGTGCTTGTAAAGAGAGGAAA
Organism: Phalaenopsis hybrid cultivar; assembly: GCA_002079205.1. NCBI lineage: Eukaryota > Viridiplantae > Streptophyta > Magnoliopsida > Asparagales > Orchidaceae > Phalaenopsis > Phalaenopsis hybrid cultivar. The sequence goes on from JXCR01017226.1 coordinate 78,960, forward strand.
GCTTTGGAGAGAACCTATAGGGATTTGCTTGGGAAGGATTGTGAAATAAGTTGTATTTTTCATTTCTTTTGTTTGTAAACTTATTTTTTATATGAAGTCCATTTTTATCGTATCCTTCTCATGAATTCTGAGTAGTTTTTTTTATCCTTCTCCCTACTTTGAAGAAATGGTTTTGTGAATAATTGATTTTGTTTTCTACGGTTTTAAATATCTATAATTTATGATGATTTGAACTCTGATCTTCATTTACTTTTCAATATGGCCAATTGAATTGTTAAAATGAGTTGAGAAACATATGTTCTAAAAAGGGAAAATGATTTCTACAACAAAAGGAGAATCACATTTGATTTCATGGAAGAGTATGTCATCCATGGGATTGGGTGCAAGTAAATAGGGAAATATACTTCGTTGGATGTAGAATTGGAAGATTTTAAGGTGACAGATTAGAATCCCTAATTTGGTTCAGATGATTGGAAACTAATGCGAGCATGTGATTACTCAGGTGAGGGAGTAGTGGGAGCTCTGGAGTGACATTCGGTATCCTCCTAGTCTAACCACGGAATCAGGGATCAAACTCTGAATTAGTCAATGTTCTTTATAGTGCTCAGAAGAGGGTAGAGAATAGGATTGCTCCTATTTGACACAAAACAATTTTTAAATATATTTTTCAAATGATTTTAATTTCTTCACAAACCATATTTTCATTGTAAAGGGGAAGGGTGTTTTCTTATACTTTAACTTTTTGTCAACAAAAACCTTTGTTTTATTTCAGTAATTTTACTTTTAAAAGTTTAACATCTAGTTTAACTTAACAGTTGTAGTTGTAAATCTGCATATTTAGTAGTATTTCACTTAGTAGTTTAAATTCAAACTTCGTACTTTACTTTTCATATTTTTATTTTAATTTAAGAATAGAATATTAATAGCTAGCTTATATATATTTTCAGCTTCCCTGTGGGATCGTTATCTAGGACTCCATTAGAGCCCTGTATTACTTGAACGATACGTATACTTGCGTTATATGTAGAAGGGAATTGAGAGTTTAAAAGAATTTTTAAAGATAAATTATTTTCATTAAAGTTACATTATTTTTTGGGTTACATTGCATATTTATTGTTAATTTAATCCCAAGTTTCTGCGCCTCAATTTTTTTGGCGCCGTTGCCGGAGAAGTAACAAAAAAGTATTAATTATTTTATTTTATTTTAAAAACATATAGAAAAAGAGTATTTATAGTTCAGTTTGAACATTTTCTTGTTTAAGTGTGTTGCTTATTTTTAATGACTTATTTTATTTTGTTTATGCATAGTATAAGTTTTGAAAACTTAGTACCTTACGATTCTGAATTAGAAAAAACTGTTAGAAAATTTTGAAAATAGCAAAAAGAGAAAAACTATTCCAGCAAAATGGCTTGCAACTTAAGTAATGTTGGAAATGAAAATGATCATCATCAGAGACCTTTAAGAGATTATGCTAATCCTACAGTAGATGAAATTCATTTGAGTATACAAAACCCTTCTGTAGCTGCCAATTCATTTGAGCTTAAATCTGTTATTATCCAAATTGTATAAAACAATCAGTTTAGGGGAACACCAACTGAAGATCCCAATTTACACCTTGCTAGTTTTCTAGAATTGTGTGCTACATTTAAATATGATGAAGTGTCAAATGATGTTATCACACTTAGAATTTTTCCTTTTTTACTGAGGGATAAAGCTAAGATGTGGTTAAACTCATTAGCACCCAGATCTATCAAAACTTGGGGAGATTTATCACAAAAAAATTTATCTAAATATTTCCCACCTTCAAAAACTGTTAAGCTTAGAAATAATATTACATCTTTTTGTCAGTTTGAAGGGGAATCAATTTATGAAGCCTGGGAAAAAATTAAAGATCTCCTTAGGAAGTGTCCATACCATGCGTTGTCAGATTAGTTAATAATTCAAACTTTTTATAATAGATTGGTTGGATCTCTTAGATCGATAATTGACGTTGCTGATGGTGGATCATTAATGTCAAAACCATTCGATGAAGCATATTCATTAATTGAAGAGATGTCTACTAATAATTTTCAATGACCCTTAGAAAGGGTAAATCTAAAAAGAGTAGTCAGTATTCATGATTATAATGCAATATCTATATTAGCTGCTCAAATAGTCGATATATCAAAGAAGATAGATCAATATAGAATAAATTATTCTCAAACAACAGCTGTGCTTGAGGAGAACTCATTTGGACAAATGATAGAATCTCAATCTTCTTATGATACTTTAAATGCAATAAAAAATCGTTCTAATAATTCTTAAGCAAATTATTATAATCCTGGTTTGAAGAATCATTTAAAATTTAGTTTGAGTAACATTAACTCGAATGTTGCAAATCCACAATGGGGAAACAATGCTGCGAACCTAGTGAGAAGCTCCAACAATTAAGGAAATCAAGCTTATAAATCTTATTACCACCAAAAATTTAATAATTTGCAAAGTAAGAAGAAAAAGTTATCAACAAAAGAATTGATATTGCAAATGAGAAGTCAATTACAGAGTCAAGGAGCTGCAACCAGAAACATGAAAAATCAATTCGAATGTATTACTGCTGCACTTAGCAATAGACCTCTAGGAACATTAGCTTGTAATGTTAAAGTAAATCCCAAAGATCAAAACAAGGNCAAATGAGAAGTCAATTACAGAGTCAAGGAGCTGCAACTAGAAACATGAAAAATCAATTCGAATGTATTGCTACTGCACTTAGCAATAGACCTCTAGGAACATTAGCTTGTAATGTTAAAGTAAATCCCAAAGATCAAAACAAGGAGCAAATTAAAGCTATTCAATTGAGAAGTGAAAAAGAATTAGAAGGAATAGTTCAACGAGAAGTTAAAATAGAAAAAGATGAGGTGAAAAATGAAAATTTTGGAGAAGATTTTCATTGTGAGTCAGAAAGTCCTATTAAACTAATGAAAATCACTATAGAAAGACCACCACCTTCATTTCCTCAAAGATTGAAGTAGAAGTATAGAGATAATTANAAAAATCCTATTAAACTAATGAAAATCACTGTAGAAAGACCACCACCTTCATTTCCTTAATGATTGAAGTAGAAGTTTAGAGATAATCAATTTTAAAATTTTTTGGAAATTTTGAGGAAATTGACTATAAACATTCTATTTGTTGAAGCTTTGGAACAAATGTCAAGCTATGTGAAGTTCATGAAGGATATACTCAATAAGGAAAGGAAGTTTTTAGATAATGAGACAATTGCACTCAGTGAAGAGTGTAGCACTATAAGTCAAAAGAAGCTTCCTGAAATACTTAAAGATCCTGGAAGTTTTACAATTTTTGCGCTATTAACGAATGATTTTATGGAAAAACTTTATGTGATTTAGGAGTCAGTATTAATCTTATGCCGTTATCAATTTTCAGAAGGTTGGGCTTAGGAGATATCTCAGCTACATCTGTAACTCTTCAGTTAGCTTATTGTTCGATTACCTATCCTAAAAGAGTTATAAAAGATGTTTTAGTAAAAGTTGAAAAATTTATCTTTCCTGTGGACTTTATTGTATTAGATATTGAGGAAGATAAAAAAATTTCTATTATTTTAGGAAGACCATTCCTGGCCACTAGAAGAGCTTTAATAGATGTGCAGAAAGAAGAACTAACTACGAGAGTTTGTGATCAAGAGGTTACATTTAATATTGCAAAATCAATGAGATGCCCTACAAAAGAACAAGAGATCGAATGCTTCGGAATGGAAATTAATGAGTATTTAAGCCATGAATATTTCAAAAATACATATGAAAGCAAATTTGAAATGGAATATATGGAATATCAAGATGAGGATAAAATCCAAGATGATTCTATGGAAGTGAGTACGGAAGGACTGAAATATGTTCAGGAAAAATTTGAAATGTTAGATCTTGCAAAAAATGACAACAATTTGATTTCATCTATTAAGAAACCCCCTGAACTAGAATTGAAAACACTTCCTACACATTCGAAGTATGCATTCTTAGGAGATTCATCTACAATACCTATCATAGTATCATCAGAACTAACTGATGCGCAAGAACAAAAGTTGTTAGAAACTTTGAAAAGATATAAGAAAGCCTTTTGATAGACATTAGCTGATATTAAAGGAACCAATCATTCAATCTGTATGCATAAAATTTTATTGGAAGATCAACACAAACCAAGAATTGATCCTCAAAGAAGATTGAATCCTATGATGAAAGAATTGCTTAAGAAAGAAATTATAAAATGGCTAGATGTGGGAATAATATATCCTATTTCAGACAGTGCTTGGGTGAGTACATTTCACTTGTTCCTAAGAAAGGAGGTGTAACTGTAGTGAAAAATAAGCATAACGAATTAATATCAACAAGACAAGTCACTGGATGACGAGTCTGCATAAATTATATAAAATTAAATTCTGCCACCCGGAAGGATCATTTTCCTTTACCCTTTTTGGACCAGATGTTAGATAGATTGGCTGGACACAAATATTTTTATTTTTTAGATGGATATACCAGTTATCACAAAATACCTATTGCCCCCGAGGATCAAGAGAAAAAAACATTTACTAGTCCTTATGGAACTTTCACTTTTCGGCGAATGCCTTTTGGATTATGTAACACACCTGCAATATTTCAAAGATATATGATGTCAATTTTTAGTGATTTGATTGAAAAAGGGATTGAAGTTTTTATGGATGATTTTTCTATATTTGGAACTTCCTTAAAATATGTTTATATCAATTAGAGAAAGTTCTCAAACGTTGTGAAAAGACTAATCTCATTTTGAACTGGGAGAAATGTCAGTTTATGGTTGCAGGAGGAATTGTTCTTGGACATAAAATTTTAAAAAATGGCATGAAAGTAGATCCTGCAAAAATTCAGATTATATCGAACCTACCTCCACCTACTACTGTAAGAGGAGTTAGGAGCTTTTTAGGACATGCTGGATTCTATAAGCGATATATCAAAGATTTTTCAAAAATTATAAAGCCTTTATGCCAACTTCTAGAAAAAGATGCAAAGTTTGACTTTAACCAAGATTGCCTTAAGGCCTTTGAAACTTTAAAGGAAAAATTGATCACTGCTCCTATAATTGTTTCACCAGACTG
>JXCR01017226.1:88864-120385 GCA_002079205.1 Phalaenopsis hybrid cultivar
GCAGATTGTTGCAATATCAAAGAAATTAGATCATTATAGAATGAATTATTCTCCAACACCTACTATGATGGAAGAGAATTCATCTGGGCAATTTGTGGATGTTCAACCTTCTTATGAGACTTTAAATGTTATTAATAGACCCAACAACCCTTATTCAAACTATTATAACCCAGGTTGGAAGAATCATCCAAAATTTAATTGGAATAACAATTCTTCTACAAATCAACAATGGGCGAAATACCCAGTGAACCCATTAAGAAATTCATCCAACCAAGGAAATGTTAATTATAGACCTTCTTATCCTCTAGGATTTAACAGTAATACTCAAATTAAAGAAAAGAAGTTGTCTATGGAAGAGCTGATATTAAACATGAGTCAATAACTACAGAATCAAGGAAATCAATTACAAATTCAAGGAAATCAATTACAAAATCAAGGAACTGCTCATTGAAAACCAATTGGGACATATCGCTACTGCGCTTAGTAACCGAACATTAGGAACTTTTTCTTAGAATCAAGGAAATCAATTACAAATTCAAGGAAATCAATTACAAAATCAAGGAGCTGCTATTAAGAATATTAAAAATCAATTAGAGCATATTTCTACTACGCTTAGTAATCGAACATTAGGAACTTGTCCTAGTACTATGGAACCAAATCCTAAAGATCAAGGAAAAGAACAGATAAAAGCAATATAACTATGAAGTGGAAAAGAATTGGAAACAAGAGTGTAGAAAGAAATAGAAACTGAAAAAGAGAAAGTGGATACTGAAAAAGAAAAGGATCATGAATACCATTATTTAAAATATCCACTTACACCAATGAAAATTACTGTGGAGAAACCTCCACCACTGTTTCCTCAAAGATTGAAGCAGCACAAACAGAATAAATAATTTTCCATGTTTTTAGAAATTCTTAAGAAATTAATGGTAAATATTCCCTTCGTAGAAGCTTTAGAGCAAATGCCCAATTATTGAAATTTATGAAAGATATTCTGAACAAGAAAAGGAAGTTCACGGATAACAAAAATGTTGCACTTAAAGATATTCTGAACAAGAAAAAGAAGTTCACTGATAATGAAACTGTTGCACTTAGCGAAGACTATTCAGAAAAAGTTTCCTAAAAAATTAAAAGATCCTGGTAGTTTCACTATATCGTGTGTTATCGATGAAAAAGTTTATGGAAGAGCTTTATGTGATTGGGAGCCAGCATTAATCTTATGCCTCTATCAATTTTCAAAAGATTAGGATTAGGAGAAATCTCACCTACTTCTGTAACTCTTCAGTTAGCGGATCGTTCAGTTATATATTCTAAGGGAGTTATAGAAGATGTGTTAGTAAAAGTTGATAAATTTATCTTTCTTGTGGATTTCATTGTTTTAGATATGGAAGAAGATAAAGAAATACCTATCATTTTAGGGAGACCATTTTTAGCTACTGGAAAAGCTATGATAGATGTTCAAGAAGGAGAATAACTATGAGAGTTAACGATCAAGAAGTGACTTTTAACATTGTGAAATCTATGAAATACCCTGCTGTTGAAAGAGATAATGAATGTTTTCGCATGAAAATTAGTGAACATATATTGAATGAACACTTTAAAGAACATTTTGAAGAAAAAGAACAATTTGAAGATAGTGATGAAGTTATTTTGGATAAAATAGAAAATGAAGAATTAGATTATGTTTAGGGAAGATTTTTAATGTTGAATATTACAGAAAATGCTGATAAGATTCTAGTTCCATCAATTATAAAACAACCTGAACTTAAGTTGAAAATATTGCCTAACAACTTGAAGTATGTGTTTCTAGGAGACTTATCTACATTACCTGTTATTATATCTTCAAAAGTAAATGATTTGCAAGAGCAAAGACTGTTAGATACATTAAAAAGATATAAGAAAGCTTTTGGTAGAACTGTAAGAGCAAAGACTGTTAGACACATTAAAAAGATATAAGAAAGCTTTTGGTTGGACCTTATCAGCAAGAGCAAAGACTGTTAGATACATTAAAAAGATATAAGAAAGCTTTTGGTTGGACCTTAGGTTAAGGGAATCAGTCCTTCGATCTGTATGCACAGAATTATACTAGATGAATAATATAAACTAAGAGTTGATCCCCAAAGGAGATTAAACCCAATAATGAAAGAAGTAGTTAAGAATGAAATTTTAAAATGGTTACACTGGAATTATATATCCTATTTCAGATAGTGCTTAGGTAAGTCCAATTCATTGTGTTCCTAACAAAGGAGGAATGACTGTTCAAATAAAAGAAAAAAATGAATTAATACCTATCAGACAAGTTACGGGTGACGTATTTGCATTGATTATAGAAAATTAAACACTGTCACTAGGAAAGATCACCTCCCTTTACCCTTTTTAGACCAAATAGTACATAGACTTGTTTGGCACAAATATTTTTTTTTTGTTTTAGATGGATATACCGATTACCATCAAATTCTTATTGCTCTTGAGGATCAAGAAAAGACAACATTTACTGGTCCTTTTAGAATTTTTGCTTTTCGAAGAATGCTTTTCGGATTATGTAATGCACCTGCAACATTCCAGAGATGTATGATGTCTATATTTAGTAAGTTAATTGATGATGGATTGGAAGTATTTATGGATGATTTCTCTGTATTTGGAAAATCATTTGACACTTGCTTAAATTATCTTGAAAAAGTTTTGGAGTTATGCGAAAGAACTAATTTAGTTCTAAATTGGGAGAAATGCCAATTTATGGTTGCAGGAGGAATTGTGTTAGGGCATAAAATTTTGAAAAATGGTCTGGAAGCAGACCCTGCAAAAATTTAAGTTATATCTAAACTAACACCTCCTACTAACGTAAGAGAGGTTAGGAGTTTTCTTGGACATGACCCTGCAAAAATTCAAGTTATATCTAAACTAACACCTCCTACTAATGTAAGAGACGTTAGGAGTTTTCTTGGACATGTGGATTTTACAGGCGTTTTATTAAAGATATTTCAAAAATTACCAAACCTCTATGCCAACTTTTAGAAAAGGAACTGTGGATTTTTTAAAAATTACTAAACCTCTATGCCGACTTTTAGAAAAGAACAAGAAATTTGAATTCACTAAAAAATGTTTAAACCTTTGAGTTATTAAAGAAAAAATTAATCACAGCCCCTATTATAGCTTCACCTAATTGGGAGAAACCATTTAAACTGATGTGTAATCCTAGTGATTGTGTTATTGGAGCTGTTCTTGGACAAAGGTATGAAAAGATTTTTAAAGTTATATACTACGCTAATCTTAATGTTGGACAAATGTATGAAAAGATTTTTAAAGTTATATACTACGCTAGTAAAACTCTTAATGATTAATTAACTATATTGTTACTAAAAAAAAGTTACTGCCCATTGTGCATGCTTTAGACAAATTTAGATCTTATTTAATTGGGACTAAATGTGTTGTTCACACTGATCACTCTGCTATTAAATATCTGATGCAAAAGAAGGATGTTAAATCAAGGTTAATTAGATGGATACTTTTGAAGCAAGAATTTGATCTTGTGGTTATTGATAGAAAGGGAACTGATAATCGAATTACTGATCATTTGTTGAGATTAGAAAATCATGTATTATCCGACACCGACAATGAAATTACATACAGTTTTCCTGATGAACAATTTTATAATATTAATGAGTGAAAAATATTATAGTATGCTGATATTGTTAATTATATTGTAAGTGATATTTTGCCACATATGCTGACATTGCAACAGCAAAGGAAATTTATTAATGATGTGAAAGCATATTTTTGAGATGAGCCTTATTTCTATAAACAATGTAAGGATCTTGTTATGAGAAGATGTGTACCTTATGAAGAAATTGAGCTAATCATTCAGAAATGTCATGATTCTGAATTTGGAGGATATTTTGGGATTGATAAAACTGCTTAATAAATTTTACAAGTTGGATTTTATTGGCCTACTATCTTTAGATATGTTTATAGATACATAAAAACTTGTGAAAAAGCTGGATTTTATTGGCCTACTATATTTAGAGATGTTTATAGATATATAAAGACTTGTGATAAATTTGGAGGACATTTTGGGATTGATAAAACTACTTATAAAATTTTACAAGCTGGATTCTATTCTACTATATTTAGAGATGTTTATAGATACATAAAAACTTGTGATCGATGCCAACGAGTAGGCAATGTATCTAGAAGAAATGAAATGCCNGAATGACTTCTTAAAGACTGATTTTTGGAAAGACTTGTCACTTACCAGTGGAATTTGAGCATGAAGCATATTGGGCGATTAATGAATTCAATCATAATTTGAAAGATGCTGATAAGAAGAGATTGTTACAATTGAATGAATTGGAAAAATTAAGAAATGAATCTTATGATCACAACAAAATTTATAAGGAGAAACTAAAGTTATGGCATGATCGGAAGATTAACCAGAAGAACTTTTGAGGACAAGAAGTTTTGCTTTACAATACAAGGCTGAAGTTATTCCCTGGGAAATTGAAGTCTAAGGACAAGAAGTTTTGCTTTACAATACAAGGCTGAAGTTATTCCCTGGGAAATTAAAGTCTCATTGGTTAGGACCCTTTACTGTGACTCAAAAGAAGTTTTGCTTTACAATACTAGGCTGAAGTTATTCCTTAGGAAATTTAAGTCTCGTTGGTTAGGACCCTTTACTGTGACTCAAGTTTATACTTACGGAGTTGTTGAAATTGAAGATCGGAAGGAAATAGATTTAAATTAAATGGACACAGATTAAAACCATATTATGAGGGTAAAAGACCAAATTGGAAATAGATTTAAAGTGAATGGACACAGATTAAAACCATATTTTGAGGGTAAAAGACCAAGTAAATGGACACAGAATAAAACCATATTATGAGGGTAAAAGACCAAATTTTAAAGAGGTTTTAATGAAAAATAGATTTAAAGTAAATGGATACAGATTAAAATCATATTTTGAGGGTAAAAGACCAAATTTTAAAGAGTTTTTAATGATCAATCAACCTGAATAGGTCAGGCTAAAGACGTTAAACCAAGCGCTTTATGCGAGGCAACCCACAATTATCTTTACTTTTATTGCGAATATAGTAGTTTTATTTGAAATTATCTTTAGTTTGTGGTAGTATTGAACTCTACTATTCTTATTTACCCTTGAATCATCATAAAAATTAGATCCATAGAGAAAAATTAGAACGCATTCGGACCAAAGAGAAATTGTACAATTTTTGCCTTGGGCGCCGACGGCGCCATCGACGCCGCCGACGGTGGGTTTTTCACGAGAGTCCAGGCAATTAAATACTAAAGGCTCACCGATGGTGCCCTCGATTGCACCGACGGCGAGACCGGCGGGATGGCTGTTTCTTGAGTTTGAATGGGCAATTTTTGGCGGTTTTAGGCGAGAGTTACCCTTTAAAACTTCCAAATTCGATTTCTAAGTTCATATTTCCCCAAAAATAAAGTGAAACTCCACCAAATTCATCCCTATGACATCTAATTCCCTTGAAAATCATAGAATGCGAGTGTTCAATCGGAGAAAGTTTATTAGTGCGGAAGCGCAGCAATCTTCAACAAGGTACTAGCGAAGAAGAGATTAATCAAGGAATGAGAATTCGTAAATCGAGGATTAAATAATCCCTTGACGGCAATTGAAGAGTTGATAGTGCATCGAAGATGGGAAGTGTTGTGCTACACTACAATCTTCGTACTTGTTCCTGTGGTGAAGTAATTTTATGCTAATTTGCATTTAATCAAGCAGGTAGTGATCTATGTGCGAGGTAGATGGATAACTTTTACTCCTGCATGGATCAATGAATTATATATGATCGAGAATGTTCCTGTCTGCCATTATTCCAACTTCGTCCTGACAAGAAACCAGATGAATGAAATTTACCAATATTTAACGGATGAAACTGAAGACTAGGAAATGAGAGAAAATGGGTATGTTAATTTTTCTGCGACACTTCTAAATCTCGTTTCTAAACACTGGCACTTCTTCATTTCTGCAACACTATTACTGACAATGAGGATCAGTAAAGTTTCTAAGGAAAGTGCTATTCTGAATTACTGCATCCAAATGGGGCTACCGATCGACATTGAATCTATAATTGTGAAGTCTGTTTTGGGCCTAATCGTTCATGGATCAACTTATGGGCTTGGACACCCTTCCAAAATTTTCTTACTTTGCAGTCAGTTCCAAATATCTTATAAAAATTGGGAAAAGGTACTTCTACCTTGGAAGCCTTTGGACCCAACTGAGAGATTCCCAGCCAATGAAGATGAAAATGATATGACTATTATTGTGGATCAATCGTCCCAAAATTCACTGCCTATTCAACCTTTAGTTCCGGACAAGACACTAGTGATCATGCGCAGACTCAAGAAATTGGAGAAGGAGGTACAAAATGTTATGAATGCAATTAATAATATCTCTGATTTCTTTTATCATCTAGACTGGAGGATGAAGGAACATTTCGAGCACTCTGAACATTTAGAAGATAGCTTGATACGACTGATGAGGAGGCTGAAATTGATAGAGAAATTGGAGGATGAAAGAATATTTTGAGCACTCTAGACATATCGAAGACAGTTTGATATGGCTGATGAGAAGGATGAAATTGATAGAAGAGGATTTTATTGAAGAATTTCCATATCGACCATTCTATAACCTCTTCGTTCATGTGCAATCAATGGGTGATCTCAGAGGAGAATCTAGCACTGAATCTGAAGAATAGTATATTTATATTGCTACTTGTCTGTCTATGTATGTAATTTGATTTGAACTTTGTATTTTCTTTGCTTTAGAATTATTCTTTTATATCTCTATATAGTTGAGACTGAGCATAGGATGTTTGTTTTCAGCATTTTGAGTGTTGTGACTTGGATTACAACACTGAATTGATGTATTAAGGTTGAGAAAATACCAAACTTAGGTGTGTTGTGTAACGTATATTGTAACCATTGGAATTTATATATAATTGTGATGTTTTGTGTTGTGAAAGTTTATTTGTGATAGTGAGTACCTTCAAAGGCATTCAAATTTTGAGATATCTTACTACGAAGCTCAGGCTCGGCACTACAGAGGTGAGCCTGATGTTACTTTTCCTGAATGCACCCAATATACTCAGTATCAGCCCAATCCACCTGCTGACCAAGGAGACGAAGACATAGTATGGGATTTTGATATCTGAATGTAATTGATGTACTTTTACTTTTATGTTTTTAATTTTTATAATAGAAATAGATGTTTGTGTGTTGTACTTTCATTTTTATTTTATGTTGTAATTGGATATTTTTTAATTATTGTTATAATTGTTTGATGTGGTAGTTGAAATTTGTTAAATTGTAATGTGATGTGATTTTTATTTTGCATTTTAATTGTAAGTGTTTTGTTTAGTATTGTGGATGTGTTAGTGAATTATTGTATTTGTATATTGTTTAGTTTTGTACTTATTTCAAAATTTCATTACCCAACAAATTCTCTAATGATTTATATGTATAGAAAGCTCCTAATGTTGCAGACCATGTGAAGTAGAAATTTTGAGGACTGCAAAAATTTCAGAATGATGAAAATGCCTAAAATACTGAGGTATGATTTACATTTAGAATTTTTCTTTCCACCTGTATCATTTCATATTGAAAAATTTAAGTTTGGGGTAGGCAAGAAAAAGATTAACTATTAGATGTTCTCAATTTAAATATTTTCAAAAATTATTAATATGATTTTATGTAGTGAATTTAATTCAGGTAACTATATTTTGTAGCTATTTAAATATTATGGTAGATTTAAAGGAATATTTTGTAATGAAAATTGATTTTGTAGATTAAGATATTTAGTATAAGAGAATATGACTATAGTTAACTATTTAAAGTAAAGGAAATTATATTTTGAAGTATTAAAAATCTGGAAATTCATTTGAGAAGAAAAGATTGGGACTCAATGATGTAAAAGCTATGAAATATTTATAAGGTAAAGGAATGCTTTGAGTTTCAAATTTAGGGAAAGAAATGTGATGTTCAAAATCATTAAAGGCTATCCAGATATAGTAATCCTCACTTAAAAAAGAAAAAAGAAAGGATTGTCAACAACCCCTGAAAAGAAAAGAAAAATATATAAGATTGAAAGCAATCCAAATTAAAAAAAAAGAGAGAAAAGAAAGAAAAAAAATATGAAAATGAGGAGAAGCTACATTTGAATAATTACATTCCTGAACTTATATTTATAGATTAGATCTTTTACTAGTAGTGTTCTCATGAAGTTCCTATCAGTTGAATATTTTAAGTGACTTAATATTACAACATATAGTCATTCTTGAAATGAATAGAAGATCAGAACTCTTAAACTTGATGACTAGATAATCTTGTAGCTACAGAGTTAATTTAATTACTTGAATTTTTTCTAAAAATCTCACTATGATAATTATTTAAATCAAACTTATAGTATTTCTGAATTAAAACTTTACTACAATAGATTATAACTTTTATATAGTACTAAAATTACTTGAGACAAATAATAGTTAAGTTTGAGGGATTTTGACCAAAGGAAAATATGTTGTGATTTTCATACATATTTTACATTGTTTTTTATGATATTTCACTTTAAAGAAAGGTATTTTTGATGTTTTGTTGCAGGAATGATGAATTAGGGTCATTGGAGCAAAAAGATGCAAAAAGGAGCGAATTTGGAATGTAAAGGATCAAAATATAAAGATTTGAACTAGGGCACCGACGGCGAGCCCAACAACGCCGACGACAAGAAATTCCTAAGACTTTAGATTTAATATTTAGAAGGCCCGCTAACGGCGCTCTCGAGGTTGCCGACGGTGAGATCGACGGTTATGTCCAAAAATGCATTGAATGTGGACGATTTTTGGAGGGATGCTTAGGCAACTCTTAGGAAAACTCATCCACATCTTTAAAGAGAAGACTTTGGCCAAAAATGGAAGAGGTGCTAGGGAAGAGGCTCAAGATTTAGAGATCTTAGAGGTTAGAGAGGTTCTAGTAGTGTGTCTAATTGTGAGGAATTCTTGGAGATATTGTAAGAGTAGAGGGAAAGTGAGAGATTTCTTCCTCCTTATCGCTTCGAAGAGGAATTCTGTGTGATGTAAAGAAAGGAAGAGATTCAGAGGAACCTCGAGGAGTTTGCTTGAGGAGGAATTAGAGATAAGTGTTATTTACTTGTGGTAGTTTGTATGACTTCGCTTTTATATATGAATTCTGAGTTTTGTTGTGTCTTCCCCATGAGTTCTGAGTAGTTTTCTCTATATTCTCCTTTTCTTGAGATTTTTGAAATGGTGATTTGAATTGGTTGAGCTATGAAATGTTAAAGAAGTTGTAATGATCTTTTCACTTCTATCTTAATTTACTTTCAATCTGGCAAATTGGTTTGTTAAAATATGTTGAGTTTTACAACTAACTTAAAGATTACATCCAAGATTCAGGGAGGTCAAAGCCCTTGGAAGTTGGGTTCAAATAAATAGGGAAATAAAATTATCAGGAGTAGAATTGGAGATTTTAGAGTGACAGACTAAAATCCCCAATTCGGTCCTATCGTTTGGGTGCTGAAGTGTAAATGTTAACCCTCAGGCGAGGGGAAAGTGGGAGCTCCGAAGTGAGAGCCAGTATCCTCCCAGCCTAGCTGCAGATTCAGTAAACAAGCATAGGATTAGTTAATGTTCTTTATGCTTGGACCAAAGGGTAAAGAATAGGTATGCTCCTATTTGGCACAATACAATTTGAATTGATTCACTTTATCCATTCAATATAATTTCTTGACAAGGAAAAAGATGATTTCTTATATATTGAATATCACATTAAAAAATTGATTAGTATAATTAGTTATTTAAGAGTTATTAAAATTACATATTTATTTCAATTATCTATTAGCGACAGATAAGCAATTTGAACTCCATTGTTGCGATTAAGTATTGCTTTTCTAAAATCTTAGTTTATAGTTCTAATATTACTCCCTGTGGAATCGATATCTTGGACTCCATTAGAGCCCTATATTACTTGAGCGATACGTATACTTGCGTTGAAAGACTCCATTAGAGCCCTATATTACTTGAGCGATACGTATACTTGCGTTGACAAATTCGACTTGAACTCCATTAGAGCCCTATATTACTTGAGCGATACGTATACTTGCGTTGACAAATTTGACTTTTTATTATATATATACATCTTTATTAAATCAAACACATATATATAAAGTCGCAGTCAAGATTTTAACACCGTTGAATCAAATTAGACACATCTATAAAGTCGCGATCAAGTCTTTGGACGCCATTGCTGGAAATTAAATCTTCTAGTAGCGCCATCAAATTCTCGAATCTATAACCGTTGTCAACTTTTTGGTGTTGTTGCTGAGGAATTAAATCTTTTAGCAGCAGTATTAAATACTTGTGTTTTTAAGCATATATAATGTCGCAGTCAGGAATCCACTTATAGTTCTGCATCGTTGGAATGCATTATGGACTAGCTCATGATTCAACAATATGATATCATTAATATACTGACTTATTTGGGAGAGATAGAAGCAAGGAATGCATATAATGATAATATCAGCAGAGGAGAGTTTGGCATGATATAGATTTTCAAAATGATATGGTTAGACACTTCATGGGTAAACCTAATGTGAATTTTCCTGCTTGCCCCAACTTTGTTCCCTATGCTCCCATTCGTGGTGAAGATGAAGAGGCAAGAGAAGAAGAACAAGAACCTGATGATGATGGTGAGGAAGGAGATGAGAACTGATAGTTTATTTTAACTTTGATTTGATATTATGTGTTGTTTGTATATTTGTTTGTACTCTATTGCACTTTTATTTAAGACTTGTTGGATTTGAGATTTTTTATGTTGTGTTGTGAACCTGTAACTTGTAATAGTTTTAGTAGATTTTTTACTTTTCAGTTTTAGTTTTAGTATTTTCAGTTTGAGCATGTCAAACGTCTAGTATTTTCAATTTTTATTTTTCGATTTTAGTATTTCTATTTTACTTCCCAATAAATTTTTTAAAATATATTATGTTTTATTTAATGCTTAAAAGCCTATATCTAGTTTTACAGTTAGTACCTGCAGTATACAGAACCAATTTTATGTTCAAAAATCCTCTACAGGTTAGTTTTTATATTAATGCATTTATTATTTTCTTTCACCAACTAAAATTTCATAATAAAATATTTTTAAAAACTCATTTAAAAATTTAAGTTTGGGGGGGAAAATTTTCTTTTAAAATGGAGAAAACTAAATTTTATTTATCATTAATTAACTATATTTCTTTAAAAATTAATTTAACATGGCCTGGGATATTAAGATTTAACTTTAAATGACTATACTTATGCTTATAAATATTATAGTAAATTTATGTAAAAAGTTTATAATAAAAAAGTTCAATTCTAAAGTTAAAGATATTTGGTATGATAGGATAAGACTATATTTTTCTATTTTAAGTAAAGGAAAATTGTATTTTTGAAGTGCTAAGAATTTTAGAGTTTCATGTAAGAATAAAGGAATGAGGCTTTATGAAAAATCATAAACTAGTATGACTTTATTAAGTAAGGAGAGGTGTGGAGTTTTAACTTTAAGAAGAGGATAGTGAAGTTCAAAACTATTAAAGGCTGTCCAGATATAGTAATCCTCACCTGAAAAAGGAAAAAGAAAAAGAAAAAAAAAAAGAGGGATTAAAAATATCCTAAAAGAAAAAAAAAGAAGCAAAGGAAAAGAAAAAAAATAAGTGAGGAGAAGCTTGTGGAGATGCCTAATCAAAAATTGGCTTCACTTGAATCAACTTAAGGAATGAGCTTTATTACACTTTCTAAACTTGTGTTGAAGTATTAGTAGCATTCCTAGTAAAGTTTTCATGAAGTTCTTTTTCATATGAATGTTCTAAATGTCCTTAGCATGACAAATTGCAATTCTTCTTGAAGTGAATAGAGATTCAAAAATCTTAAATTTGATTACTACATATTCCTAGACTTGGAGTTTGAACTTAAGTTATTAAAGGTTTTTCTTAATTTTTGTTATTCTATTTATTGAACTAATGTATAGAAGTGATAAGTTAATCTCTATCTTAAAGTCATATGCTCTTATGTAATAAAAGTGTCACTTGAGGACCCGTAAAATTTAAGTTTGGTGGATTTTGATACACAAAAATAATATATTATTTTAAGTACCCTTTTTATGCCTATTTTTTATGACATTGCACTTTAAAGAAAGGTATTTTTGTGTTTTTGTTGCAGGTATACTATTTTTAAGCATTTGCAGTAAAAATGGTAAAAGGAGCAAAATTTGTAGCAAAAACAACCAATTTTAGGGTTTGGCGCATGATGCGCCAAAATCTAGAGTGCTGACGCATGAAGTGCCAGATGCAAAACTTTTAAATTAAGGAGGTTCAAGACAAATTTTGCATGAATTTTCAAAGGAACACTTGTTTTAAACACCCCATAGAGTGATTCAATGCATCTAGACACTTTAGAAGGTTCTAATTTGAAGGGATTAGACTCTTAGATCAAAGAGGCACATCTTTTGAATTCAAAGGTTTGACTTTTAAATTTTGGAGGGAAATTGAAATTATTTCCAGAGGAGGCAGCCCAAAATAAAATCAAGTTGGAGAAGAACTTCAAAAGGGGGGCAAAAAAAGATAGGTGACGTGAGAATTAAGAGGGAGAGATAGAGAGAGAAAGTCAAGGGATTGGAGATTTTCTTCTAGGGTTGTAAGAGAAGAGGGAAGGTGAGAGATTTCTTCTTTATTACACTTCTAAGAGAGAATTGAGAGTGCTTGTAGAGGTGAGAGATTTCTTCTTCATTACACTTCTAAGAGAGAATTGAGAGTGCTTGTAAAGAGAGGAAAGCTTTGTAGAGAACTTATAGAGATTTGCTTGGGAAGAATTGTGAGATAAATTATATTTTTCATTTCTTTTGTTTGTAAACTTGTTTTTATATATGAAGTCTGTGTTTTATTGTATCATTGTCATGAATTCTGAGTAGTCTTCTTTATCCTTCTCCCTAATTTGAAGACATGGTTTTGTGAATAATTGATTTTGTTTTCTACGATTTTAAATGTCGACAATTTGTGATAATTTGAACTCTGATCTTCATTTTATCTGGTCAATTGAATTGTTAAAATGTGTTGAGAAACATATGTTTTAAAAAGAATATATGATTTCTACAACAAAGGGAGAATCACATTTGATTTCATGTGAGAGTATGTCATCCATGGGATTAGGTACAAATAAATAGAGAAATATACTACGTTGGATGTAGAATTGAAAAATTTTAAGGTGGCAGATTAGAATCCCCAATTTGATTTAGTTGATTAGAAACTAATGCGAGCATGTTAGCCCTCAATTGAGGAAGTAGTGGGAGCTCTTGAGTGATAGCTGGTATCCTTCCAGCCTAACCACGGTATTAGAGACCAAACTCTGGATTAGTCAATATTCTTTATAGCGCTCAGAAGAGGGTAGAGAATAGGATTGCTTCTATTTGGCACAAAACAATTTTTAAATATATTTTTTAAATGATTTCAATTTCTTCACAAGCTCTATTTTCATTGTAAAGGGGAAGAGTGTTTTCTCATACTTGAACTTTCCATCAACAAAAACGTTTGTTTTATTTCAAAAATTTTATTTTTGAAAGTTTAACATCTAGTTTAACTTAACTGTTGTAGTCTTACATATACATATTTAGTAGCATTTCACTTGAGCAGTTTAACTTCAAACTTCATACTTTCCTTTTTTTATTTTTATTTTTAATTTAAGAATAGAATATTAATAGCTAGCTTATGTATATTTTCAGCTTCCCTGTGGGATCAATATCTAGGACTCCATTAAAACTCTGTATTACTAGAAAGATACGTATACTTGTGTTATATGTAGAAGGGAATTGGAAGTTTAAAAGATGTTTTAAAGATAAATTATTTTCATTAAAGTTACATTATTGTTTGAGTTACATTGCATATTTATTATTAATTTAATCTCAAGTTTCCGCGCATCAAGAATCCATGTGTTTTTCCATGCTTAGTGAGTTATTTTTCCTTACTTTTTCTCCTTGTGCTGAGAATTAATTATGTGTAGGAATGTAGTTTAGTAGAAGTGCTTTTAAAATTCCATAAATTGTGATGATTCAAACTTCAATCTTCATTTACTTATCAATCTGCTAATTAATTTGTTAAAATTTATTGTGAAACATACGATCTGATAGGGCTATGCTTTCTACAACTAGGTAAGAATCACATTTAATTTCATAAATGAGAATGTAGTCTATGGGGTCGAGTTTAAATAAATAGGAAAATATACTTTGATGGGCATAGAATTGGAGATTTTAGGGTGACAGATGAAAATCCTCAATTTGGTCCAAGCATTTGGAAACTAAAGCGAGATGTTAGCCCTTAGGTGAGGGGAACGTGGGAACTCTGGAGTGAAAGCCAATATCTTCCCAGCCTAACCACAGATTTAGGGACCAAACGCTGTATTAGCAAAAGTTCTTTGTCACTCATAAAGAGGATAAAGAATATAATATGTAATCACAATCTTCTATGATTTTCCTTAAGCACATGTAAACTGTCTCTCGTAATGATGTGGTTTCCGCAACGTAAGAAGGGAGCATTATAGTATGTAATAACAGTGCAAGTCATTGGAGGTACCAGAAATCCCGAGCTCATTTTTTATTGAAAGCTTAAAAACACACACCCTTAGATATAACACTAGTAAAAAGAAATAATAGAAGTAATCAGTTAAGGTTTTATGCAACTGTGAGATTTTAGAGAACACAATATATAAACTAATAAATCCATCACCATAATAAGACAACAAACATTATAAAAAGATCTCTTGATTGCCTTTAACCCACATAATATCGAGCTTGTGTGTGTCAATTAAGCATATTACCAAAGAAAGCCATCCAAAAGAACCTAAAAAACTATAGCACTGAAAAAGGAAAGGAACTTGGTTGCATTTATTGGGATTTCACAAGTGGCACCAACTAATAGTGACATACAAATCATCTAGAAGAACCCATAAGGTTGAACATCTCATCATAAACCTCTAAAACCCACCAAAAAAATTTACATATCATATTTAGGATACATGTATTACCCACTATTGCCTCATCAATCTTCCAAGTGGGAAAAATACATGCATAAGGAAAATATGTATACATTACCTGCATAAAAAATTAATACAGTAAATATCAAATGCATAAGAGACAGAAATATACATAATTTGTATAAAATACTAATACAATAAATAGAAATAAAAAATAAATTTTTCCTCCAATCACCCTCCAGTTAGAACATTTGTAATTAATTCCCTCAACTCTGTCATCTCACTTGCACCTTCCCTGTCTTGAGTACAAGTCTCGGGCAAATCATTTCCGACCTATAAAAAAAATTGTCCAAGCCGATATTCATATGCCTTAGAAGAGAGATATAAATGATCTTCATCCGCCTTATAGAAATCAATGTTGTTGCGGGAAAATTGACGTCGAATATAGTTGTGGAGAGTCATTGCTGTGATCACAATCTATGCTAATTTGAAAAACATATGTTGTCATATCGTGAAGTATGGCTCATTTCTTCTTTCAAAATCCAAATGTCTTTTCAATGAAAACACATTAGGAGTGTCTCTTATTGAATATATCTCTCATGCTCTATGTGACACTCTTTGATTTCTCAAAGTCAATTATGTGATATTACATATCAAGGTATGGCTTTGGATACCCTCGTTGTAATGGAAATCTAAAATCGACCAAATAAAATTTACCTGATGTTAATACAATGATTAGTACTGAAGTAAAAAACAAAATGTGACTAGAAACCTATGAGTGGATGAGAGTTGTATTTCCTATTCCGTGTTACAGATTTAAAAATCAGACAATCATATGCACTTCCCTCCCAATATACCATAAAAAGTGAAGCACATGTTGAATTTATAGACATCTATGATATTCTACATCGATGACCCACATCGACTCATGAATGTTATCTTATCATTATTTGGAATAAGTGCATCAGCTCGTGTTCCATCGATTGCTCCAATACAACCCTTAAAATATTAATAAGGGTAACTATTATATTCATTTGAAACTTATCTGTAATAAATAAGTAAAATTTCTTGAAAATATGGCATATACCATGCATTACGTGAAATCTCTGTGGGAATCTTTTCGAATGTTGGATCAGTTGGTTTAATGATTTGTGATAAAAAAACTGACCAGTGCATTCAACCCGGCTAAAAAATATCTACATATTATTTCGGATGAGTGTTGGAATCGCTCCATAGTACCTCCCACAAATCCATTCAATGATAATATGTAGAGGGCTATTACTAACACCTCTCTTGAAGTTGTCATGGTGGAGTCATGAAGTCCACGATTCCTATATATTTTCTTCAATAGATCGATGAATATTGCATGTTTCATGCGAAAGATATTGTTAAATCTCATTGGGTGGCCCTAAACAACTCCTCAACTCATTTTTCACCAACGTACAAGAATGTCATGCAAGAAAAGAACTCTATATATGAGTTATAATACTTGCACATCAAATACACTGCAACTGCAACTCCCCTTTTGCGCCTTTCTCTATTTGCATCAATGTTATTCAATGTCGATGTAGCTAATACAAAATCATCACCGAATTAGACATAAACATATAATTATACGAACAAAATTAATGTCAAAATAAAATTAGAGAAGTGAATAGAAAACATAACGATGAAGAATAAAAATGCAAATCAAATTTAACATAATATCAATGAAAAAGTATAAAACTAATAGTAAATATAAAATATTGAAAGCAACATGGACAGAGGTGCATTGAATAACAAATATAAAATGCCCCACAAGAATATAATGAAAATCAAGTGTCACGCTTTGCGTAAAAAAATGTAAATAATGCACCCTATGGTCAGGGGTCAACATCATGATAAACTCTGTCCAGGTCGAGTCTTCAAACAACTTCAAAGATAACAAATACCACATATCCTCATAAATTTTTAGAATTGCCTCTATAATTATCATAACCTACTAGTTAGATGTTTTTTGTGATGGGTCAAAGTCATTTGGTGCATGAAGCCACCAATTATGAAATTTGACTTCTAATAAAAGAATCTCCCTCTTTTATCTTCTTCTCAAACCTTGGACGCTTTGATCGGCTAGTGGATTCAACTTCATTTAGGTTTAGGTTGTGGTCTTCATTAGAATCACTTGGTGGATCAGCAACCCTATTTTTAGCAATATCGCCAAATCTTCTCACTATGGGAACATGCATTATTGCCCATTTCCATCACATCGCAAACATATGGTATAACTTCTCTTCCAGATCAGGATTGATGACACTGTGTTTAAATTTTTTTGTAGCTGGTATCACCAACAAATTCATAGAACATGTTGATGCATTTGAAAAAAATATGAAATTTTGACAAAATCAATAGACATTTAAAAAATGCTCACCCTAAATCTCTCTGTCCACCACTTCTCCAAAGCATCAATTGTTCGCTTTTACTGGATCACAACCCAAGTCTGTGGACCCTCAATTCAATTTTTTCTAGATTTTTCAATCCTTGTTTAGATGATCCCATTTGTTTTTTAATTGTATTCTATCATAGTTTATACTTGTAATTTTCTTGAAACATTTAATAATATTTTGTCAGCTTCCTTGTTGAAATAGAGTGTTAGCTAGTTTCCCAAGTTTACCTCCATAAGATAAAATTCATAAAATATTATTTTGGTTTCTTTATCCCATATTGCAGATTAACCGATCTCTTTTGTCTTAAAAATTATATTACTAACATAAAAAAAAAACTAATCAACACAAATTTTTGCTCCAAAAAGTATTTACAACTCAAATAAAAATTCAAATTTCATAATATCATCACCAATGTCCCTCCACCTACACACCAACACCTCCACACATCAACACATTTACAATACTACCACCACCACCTCCACACACCAATACATCCACAACATCATTACCACCATCTCCACACACAAACATACAAAGACACACCACTACCATTACCTCCACATACCAACACATCCACAACACCGCTATCACCAACTTCACACACACCATCACCTCCACACACCAACTACCATCTCCACACACCAACCACCACCACACACTAACCACCCTCCACATACTAACACATCCACCAACACAAACACCACCTCCAAACACCAACCACCCTACACCACCACCTCCACATTCGCACACCAACACATCCACCAACACAAACACATCCACAAACCAACACCTCTACACACCAACACATCCACAACACCATCAACACAAACGCAACCACACACACACCTCCACAAACAACAACACTACCATCACTTCCTCAAACAAATAATGCAACACATCAACATCATTGTCATCACCTCCACATACCAACATATTGCTCATATACGTTCCAAGTAATCATTATATTTCCGATTCACTGCACATGTAATTAACACCACCACATATATCCGACCCAAAAATAGAACAACATAGAGTAAACATAAAACAATAATCCAACATAAACCGAAAAGCGCCCCTTATTTCCAAATCATTGCACTTTCAATCAACACCACCATAAACTTTTGGCCAACAACAAGAATATAAAAAAGCAAATAGAAACCCAAAATCCAACATCAACCAAAAATCATCATATATTTCCTTGTACATGAAATTCCCAAAAATCCCAAAATTTAATATCAACCAAAAACCATCGAAGGATAAGAGCACAGAGAACCCACAAAAATCTTGGCGCACAAGCATTTGCAAAATAAAAAAATCATAGCATTTATGTTATGGTAGAGAATACTGAAACTGAGACGGAGAAAATGATCAAAAACCACCGCATGAAGAGGAACCTTAGCACAGAGAACGGGTAAAATGATCCAAGCAAAGATGAAGAGCAGAGAGAGGAGAGAGAAAAGAGAACTAACCACAACAGTTAATCCATAGAAGCGAGAGATAAAGAAGCGACACCGTATCTGAAAAAATCACGAGAGAGAGAGAGAGAGAGGGTAGTTAGGACAAGAATTGAGAGAGAGGTAG
Source organism: Phalaenopsis hybrid cultivar (assembly GCA_002079205.1). Classification (NCBI taxonomy): domain Eukaryota; kingdom Viridiplantae; phylum Streptophyta; class Magnoliopsida; order Asparagales; family Orchidaceae; genus Phalaenopsis; species Phalaenopsis hybrid cultivar. The sequence continues at coordinate 107,907 of JXCR01017226.1, forward strand.
CCCCATGAGGATCGCAAGAGAATGGGACGTTTGGGCAAGACTAACGCGAGAGAGAGAAAGATGTTAGGGCAAAACTAGCGAGAGAGAGAGATCGCAGGAAAACACAAAGGTACCCTCATCAAAAAATAACAAAGGAAAGAAGGCTCAAACTTGAGGCTGTGTTTCCTCCCAATTAATCTCAAGAAGAAGCCACGTCATACTTTTCAAACAACATACCCAACGTTTCGATGTCGCGCCGCAGCAAATAATCCTCCCCAAATGAGAGGATAGTTTATGCTAAATGAAATTTTGTTGGATAAAGTGATGAAGCTNAAGTTTCATGTAAGAAGAAAGGAGTGAAGCTTTTTGAAAAATCATAAACTAGTATGACTTTATTAAATAAGGAGAGGTGTGGAGTTTTAACTTTAAAAAGAGGATAATGAAGTTCAAAACTATTAAAGGCTATCCAAATATAGTAATCCTCACCTGAAAAAGGAAAAGAAAAAGAAAAAAAAGAGGGATTAAAAAGATCCTAAAAGAAAAAAAATAGAAAGAAGGAAGAGGAAGAAAAAGAAAAGAAAAAAAAGGGTGAGGAGAAGCTTGAGGAGATGCCTAATCAAAAATTGGCTTCACTTGAATCAACTTAAGAAAGGAGCTTTATCACACTTTCTAAACTTGTATTGAAGTATTAATAGCATTCCTAGTAAATTTTTCATGAAGTTCTTTTTTCATATGAATTTTTTATAATGTCATTAGCATGACAAATTACAATTCTTCTTAAAATGCATAGAGATTCAGAAATCTTAAATTTGATTACTAGATAGTCCTAGACTTGGAGTTTGAACGTTTTTCTTAATTTTTGTTATTTTATTTATTGAACTAAAGTATAGAAGTGATAAGTTAATCTCTATCCTAAAGTCATATACTTTTATGTAATAAAAGTGTCACTTGAGGACAAATAACATTTAAGTTTGGGAGATTTTGATACAAAAAAATAATATACTATTTTAAGTACCCTTTTTATGCCTATTTTTGGTGATATTGCACTTTAAATAAAGATATTTTTGTGTTTTTGTTACAAATATATCGTTTTAGGCATTGAAGTAACATTTAAGTTCGTTAGATTGACGCATGATGCAACAGATGCGGCTTTTTCAAATTAAGGTAGTTTTAGAAGAATTTTGCACGAATTTTCAAAGGGACACTTGTTCTAAACACCCCATGGAGTGATGCAATGCATCTAGACATTTTGGAAGGTTATAATTTGAATAGATTTGACTATTGGATCAAAGAGGCACATCTTTTGTATTCAAAGGTTTGACTTTTAAATTTTGGAGGGAAATTGAAATTATTTTCAGAGGAGGCAACCCAAAATAAAATCAAGTTGGAGAAGAACTTCAAGAGGGAGGCGAAGAAAGATAGGTGGCGTGAGAACCAAGAGGGAGAGATAGAGAGAGAAAGTCAAGGGATTGGAGATTGTCCTCTAGGGTTGTAAGAAGAGAGGGAAGGTGAGAGATTTCTTCTTCATTACACTTCTAAGAGAGAATTGAGAGTGCTTGTGAGGTGAGAGATTTCTTCTTCATTACACTTCTAAGAGAGAATTGAGAGTGCTTGTAAAGAGAGGAAAGCTTTGGAGTGAACATCAGAGATTTACTTGGGAAGGATTGTGAGATAAGTTGTATTTTTCATTTCTTTTATTTGTAAACTTATTTTTATATATGAAGTTCATGTTTTATTGTATTCTTCTCATGAATTCTGAGTAGTCTTCTTTATCCTTCTCCCTACTTTGAAGAAATTGTTTTTTGAAGAATTTATTTTATTTTCTATGGTTTTAAATGTCGATAATCTGTGATGATTTGAACTCTAATCTTCATTTACTTTTTTATCTGGACAATTGAATTGTTAAAATGTGTTGAGAAACATATGTTTTAAAAAGCAGATATGATTTCTACAACAAAGGGAGAATCACATTTGATTTCATGGAGAGTATGTCATCCATGGGATTGGGTACAAATAAATAGGGAAATATACTTTGTTGGATGTAGAATTGGAAGATTTTAAGGTGGCAGATTAGAATCCCCAATTTTGTTCAGTTGATTAGAAACTAATGTGAGCATGTTAGCCCTCAATTGAGGGAGTGGTGGGAGCTCTTGAGTAACAGCTGGTATCCTCCCAGCCTAATCACTGTATTAGGGACCAAACTCTGGATTAGTCAATGTTCTTTATAGCGCTCGGAAGAGGGTAGAGAATAGGATTGCTCCTATTTAGCACAAAACAATTTTTAAATATATTTTTTAAATGATTTCAATTTCTTCACAAGCCATTTTTTCATTGTAAAGGAGAAGTTTGTTTTCTCATATTTGAACTTTTCATCAACAAAAACGTTTGTTTTATTTTAGTAATTTTATTTTTGAAAGTTTAACATCTAGTTTAACTTAACTGTTGTAGTCTTACATCTGAAAATTTAGTAGCATTTCACTTGTTTAGTTTAACTTCAAACTTCGTACTTTACTTTGTTTTTATTTTTATTTTTAATTTAAGAATGTCATACTAATAGCTAGCTTATGTATATTTCCAGGTTCCCTGTAGGATCGATATCTAGGACTCCATTAAAACCCTGTATTACTTGAAAGATACGTATACTTGCGTTATATGTGGAATGGAATTGGAAGTTTAAAAGAGGTTTTAAAGATAAATTATTTTCATTAAAGTTACATTATTGTTTAAGTTAATTTACATATTTATTATTAATTTAATTCCAAGTTTCCGCGCATCAAGAATCCATGTGTTTTTTCATGCTTAGTGAGTTATTTTTCCTTACTTTTTCTCCTTGTGTTGAGAATTAATTATGTGTAGGAATGTAGTTTAGTAGAAGTGCTTTTAAAATTCCACAAATTGTGATAATTCAAACTTCAATCTTCATTTACTTATCAATTTGGCTAATTAATTTATTAAAATTTTTTGTGAAAAATAAGATTTGATGGGGCTATGCTTTCTACAACTAAGTAAGAATCGCATTTAATTTCATAAATGAGAATGAAGTCTATGGGGTTGACTTTAAATAAATAGGAAAATATACTTTGATGGGCGTAGAATTGGAGATTTTAGGGTGACAGATGAAAATCCCCAATTTGGTCCAGGCGTTTGGAAACTAAAGCTAGATGTTAACCCTTAGGTGAGGGGAATGTGGGAGCTCTGAAATGAGAGCCAATACCTTCCCAGCCTAACCACGGATTTAGGGACTAAACACTGTTTTAGCCAAAGTTCTTTGTCACTCATAAAGAGGATAAAGAATATAATTACTCCTATTTGTCACAATACCAAATTTGATTTTTAAGCATTCCATTTCTACACTTATTATGATCTCATCGCAAAGGGGAAAGGGATTTTAATTATTTAAGATCTTTCCAAAGTTTAACAAGTCTCTCAGAGTTGGTTTTTATTTAATCACATTTAATTTAGAGTTGGATTTTTAAACATTCCATTCCTACACTGCAAGATAAGTAATCCTCCAGAGAAACTCTCAATGTCTGATCACTCTCGTTGATGGAGTCTTCAAGCCCATCTACCCACTTAAAGTAATCACTATCTTCTGTGATTCTCCTTAATCACATGTAAAACTGTCTCTCATAACGATGTGGTTTCCGCAACGTAAGAAGGGAACATTATAGTACGTAATAACAGTGCAAGGTTCTGGAGGTACCGGAAATCCCGAGCTCATTTTTTATTGAAAGCTTAAAAACACACACTCTTAGATATAACACTAGTAAAAAGTAATAATAGAAGTAATCATTTAAGGTTTTATGCAACTGTGAGATTTTAGAGAACACAATATATAAACTAACAAATCTATCACCACAATAAGACAACAACCATTATAAAAAGAGCTCTTGATTGACTTTAACCCACATAATATCGGGCTTGAGTGTGTCACTTATGCATATTACCAAAGAAAGCCATCCAAAAGAACCTCAAAAACTATAGCACTGAAAAAGGAAAGGAACTTGGTTGCCTTTATTGAGATTTCACATGTGGCACCGACTAATAGTGACATACAAATCATCTAGAAGAACCCATAAGGTTGAACATCTCATCATGAACCTCTAAAACCCACAAAAAAAAATTACATATCATATTTAGGATACATGTATTACCCACTATTGCCTCATCGATCATCTAAGTGGGAAAAATACATGCATAAGAAAAGATGTATACATTACCTGCATAAAAAATTGATACAGTAAATATCAAATGCATAAGAGACAGAAATATACATAACTTGTATAAAATACTAATACAATAAATAGAAATAAAAGCTAAATTTTTCCTCCAATCACCCTCCAGTTATAACATCTGTAATTCATTCCCTCAACTCTGACATCTCGCTTGCACCATCTCTATCTTGAGTACAAGTCTCGGGCAAATCATTTTTTACCTATAAAAAAAATTGTCCAAGCCGATATTCATATGCCTTAGAAGAGACATATAAATGATCTTCATCTGCCCTATAGAAATCAATGTTGTCGCGGGAAAGATGACGCTGAATATAGTTGTGGAGAGTCATTGTGGCGATCACAATCTACGCTAATTTGGAAAACATATATTGTTATATCGTGAAGTTTGGCTCATTTCTTCTTTCAAAATTCAAATTTCTTTTCAATGACAACGTATAAGGAGTGTCTCTTATTGAATATTTCTCTCATGTTTTGTGTGACACTCTTTGATTTCTCAAAGTCAACTATGTGATATTACATATCAAGATATGGCTACAGATACCCTCGTTGTAATGGAAATCCAACATCGACCAAATAAAATTTACCTGATGTGAATACAATGATTAGTATTGAAGTAAAAACAAAATGAGACTAGTTGAGTCTCAAGAAAACCTATGGATGGATGAGAGTTGTACTTCCTATTCCGTGTTACAGATTTAAAAATCAGACTGTCATATGCACTTCCCTCCCAATATACCATAAAAAGTGAAGCACATGTTGAATTTATAGACATCCATGATATTCTACATCGGCGACCCACATCAACTCATGAATGTGATCTTATCACTATTTAGAACAAGTGCATCCGCTTGTGTTCCATCGATTGCTCCAATACAACCCTAAAAATAATAATAAGGGTAACTATTGTATTCATTTGAATCTTATCTGTACTAAATAACTAAAATTTCTTGAAAATATGGCATATACCACACATTACGTGAAATCTCTGTGGGATTCTTTTTGAATGTTGGATCAGTTGGTTTAATGATTTGTGATAAAAAACTGACCAGTGCATTCAACCCAACTAAAAAATATCTACATATTATTTCGAATGAGTGTTGAAATCACTCCATTGTACTTCCCACAAATTCATTCAATGATAATATGTATAGGGTTATTACTAACACCTCTCTTGAAGTTGTCATGGTGGGGTCATGAAGTCCATGATTCCTATATATTTTATTCAATAGATCGATGAATATTGCATGTTTCCTGCAAAAGATATTGTTGAATCTCATTGGGTGGCCCTAAACAACTCATCAACTTATTTTTCACGAACGTACAAGTATGTCATGCAAGAAAAGAACTCTATATACGAGTTATAATACTTGCACATCAAATACACTGCAGCTGCAACTCCCCTTTTGCGCCTTTCTCTATTTGCATCCATGTTATTCAATGTCAATGTAGCTATTACAAAATCATTACCAAATTAGGCACAATCATATAATTATATGAACAAAAATAATGTCAAATAAAATTAGAGAAGTGAATAGAAAATATAACGATGAAGAATAAAAAAGCAAATCAACTTTAACATAATCTCAATGAAAAAGTAAAAAAACTAATAGTAAATGTAAAATATTGAAAGCAACATGGACAGAGGCGCATTGAATGTCAAATATAAAATGCCCCACAAGAATATAATGAAAATCAAGTGTTCCTCAAGTGTCACAGTTCACGTAAAAAAATGTAAATAATGCACCCTATGGTCAGGGGTCAACGTCATGATAAACTCTGTCCAGGTAGGGTCTTCAAACAACTTCAAAGACAACAAATACGACATATCCTCATAAATTTTTAGAATTGCCTCTAAAATTTGCATAACCTACTGGTTGGATGTTTTTAGTGATGTGTCAAAGTCATTTGGTGCATGAAGCCACCAATTATAAAATCTGACTTCTAATAAAAGCATCTCCCTCATTTATCTTCTTCTCAAACCTTGGACGCTTTGATCGGCTAGTGGATTCAACTTCATTTAGGTTCAGGTTGTGGTCTTCATTAGAATCACTTCTTGGATCAGCAACCCTATTTTCAGCAATATCGTCAAACCCTCTCACTATGGGAACATGCATTATTGCCCATTTCCATCACACCGCAAACATATAGTATAACTTCTCTTCTAGATCAGGATTGATGACACTGTGTTTAAATTTTTTTATAGCTGGTATCACCAACAAATTCATAAGACATGTTGATGCATTTGAAAAAAATATGAAATTTTGACAAAAGCAATAGACGTTTAAAAAATGCTCACCCCAAATCTCTATGTCCACCACTTCTCCAAAGCATCAATTGTTCGCTTTTATTGGATCACAACCCAAGTCCAAGGATCATCGATTCAATTTTTTCTATATTTTTCAATCCTTATTTAGATGATCCCATTTGTTTTTTAATTGTATTCTATCATACTTTATACTTGTACTTTTCTTGAAACATTTAATAATATTTTGTCAGCCTCCTTGCTGAAATAGAGTGTCAGCTAGTTTCCCAAATTTACCTCCATAAGACAAAATTCACAAAATATTATTTTGGTTTCTTTATCCCATATTGCAGATTAAACGATCTCTTTTGTCTTAACAATTATATTACTAACATAAAAAAAACTAATCAACACAAATTTTTGCTCCAAAAAATATTTACAACTCAAATAAAAATTCAAATGTCATAATATCATCACCAATGTCCCTCCACCTCACACACCAACACCTCCACACATCAACACATTTACAATACCACCACCACCACCTCCACACATCAATACATCCACAACATCATTACCACCATGTCCACACACAAACACATTAAGACACACCACTACCATTACCTCCACATACCAACACATCCACAACACCGCTATCACCAACTTCACACACACCACCACCTCCACACACCAACTACCATCTCCACACACCAAACACCACCACACACTAACCACCCTCCATATACTAACACATCCACCAACACAAACACCACCTCCACACACCAACCACCCTACACCACCACCTCCACATCTGCACACCAACACATCCACCAACACAAACACATCCACAAACCAACACCTCTACACACCAACACATCCACAACACCACCAACACAAAGGAAACCACACACACACACCTCCACAGACAACAACACTACCACCACTTCCTCAAACAAATAATGCAACACATCAACATCATTTTCATCACCTCCACATACCAACATATTGCTCATAAACGTTCCAAGTAATCATTTACATTTCTGAGTCACTACACATGTAATTAACACCACCACATATATCTGACCCACAAATAGAACAGCATAAAGCAAACATAAAACAATAATCCAACATAAACTGAAAAGCGCCCCTTATTTCCAAATCATTGCATGTTCAATCAACACCACCATAAACTTTCAGCCAACATTAAGAATATAAAAAAGCAAACAGAAACCCAAAATCCAGCATCAACTGAAAATTATCATATATTTCCATGTACGTGCAATTCCCAAATATCCCAAAATCTAATATCAACCAAAAACCATCGAAGGATAAGAGCACAGAGAACCCACAAAAATCTTGGCACACAAGTATTTGCAAAATAAAAAAATCATAGTATTTATGTTATGGTAGAGAATACTGAAATTGAGACAGAGCAAATGATCAAAAACCACCGCATGAAGAGGAACCACAGGACAGAGAACGGGTAAAATGATCCAAGCAAAGATGAAGAGCAGAGAGAGGAGAGAGAAAAGAGAACTAACCACAACAGTTAATCCATAGAAGCAAGAGAGAAAGAGGCGACACCGTATCTGAAAAAATCACGAGAGAGAGAGAGAGAGGGTAGTTAGGACAAGAATCGAGAGAGAGGTAGCCCCGTGAGGATTGCAAGAAAATGAGATGTTTGGGCAAGACTAACGTGAGGAGAGAAAGATGTTAGGGCAAAATTAGCGAGAGAGAAAGAGATCGCAGGAAAACACAAAGGTACCCTCATCACAAAATAACAAAGGAAACCAGGCTCAAACGTAAGGCCGCATTTCCTCCCAATTAATCTCAAAAAGAAGCCACGCCGCACTTTTCAAACGAAAGACCCAACGTTTTGAAGCCGCGCCGCAGCAAATAATCCTCCCCAAATGAGAGTTTAGTTTATGTTAAATGAAAATTTGTTGGATAAAGTGATGAAGGCTAGGAAGGAAGATGGTAATGATGACAATAAAATTTCAAGAGAAAATAAACTTCCAAAACTAGCATATTTGCACAAACCCATGGGTTCAAATAGACAGAAAGTAAACAAATATTCTCATTTAGATGTATTGAAAACAATTTGAGCCAAGAGGCATAATCATCTTCATAAATTGAGGAAAATTAAACTTNTGATGAAGCTAGGAAGGAAGATGGTAATGATGACAATAAAATTTCAGGAGAAAATAAACTTCCAAAACTAGCACATTTGCACAAACCCAAGGGTTCAAATAGACAGAAAGTAAACAAATATTCCCATTTAGATGTATTGAAAAAAATTTGAGCCAAGAGGCATAATCATCTTCATAAATTGAGGAAAATTAAACTTTCGGAGCAACAGTGGAACCAAAGAAAGATTAGGAATTTAGGATGGCCCTCACATCTACAAATGTATAATGAACCTTCTCATAACTATATATATATATATATATTAAAAATGTTACAACAAATTGATTATTAAAAGCAAAAAAGTAGTCTTCCATGGATTGTTTATCTTAAAGTTTTCTATTGGTGTAACAACCAACAAGCAGAGCCAATAATAGTCTATAAGGTGATAGAAAGGTAGGGTAAGCCTCACTAAAGAACTCAAAAAATATGTCAGTCACCATTTTCAATGAAAATACTATTTTAGAAATTATAGTTTTGATATCAAGAGGCAAATTAACTGATGAACAACAAGCGTAGAAATAAACTTAGTTCTTTCTCACTTCATTAACCACATATTCTAACAATCTCATTTAAAAAAAAAGAAAATAAACTTCACTATAAATTCCTAAGTTACTCAGTCTCATCTTTAAAAATTACCAACTAATGTTTTACAATTGAAGGAAGCCGGAGAAGAATGCTAGAACCCTACTAAAATTGGGGTTGCATCTCCAGTAAAATAGAGCAAAAAAGGTAAGATTAAAAAAGAACCAGAAGTAACGTAACCCTTCAGGTGCAAAGATCCTTCAAAGGTATCTTTTCACTTACTTAGATTTCTTTCCATTCTTAGTGTTAAAGACATACCTTTCAGCTTCTCCATCATCATCATCATCCTCGCCCTTCCTTCGTTTCTTGTTCCCTACACTTTCTTTAATTTTCTGTAATTGTTCAAGCAGAATATTGAGAGCAACATATATATATATATATATATATATATATATATATNTCTTTCACTGCTTTCTTGTCATGAAAGAGCTCCAATTCTTCTGGGGCCTTCTCCTGCCCAGCCAAACCATTGTCTTCTTTGAGCTTATTTACGGTAAACTTTTCTTGGTTAGGTAAGTTCTGATTATTTTCGAGAAGTTTATGGTTAGATAAATCAGAAAAAAATAAACTGCTTTTTAAGGCATAAAGATTCGAGTCGAGTACCTCAAGTTGTGAGATGCTGTCTTTGTTCATTCCTAGTTTTCTTAAGAACTACTGAGCAGGGAGGTGAGGTGCTCAGAGACGCAACTCCTTCACCATTAATACTTCTGTGATTATATGAAGAAGAAATGGTGTTTTCGAGNAGCAGCTCGTGGCTCCTTACGCATTAATATAAGAAGGTGTTACAAAATATGGGAGGAAAAATGGATCCTCATCTAAAAGCAAAAAATATATTAAGTTCCTAGGGGTTCCTCATTCTATAATACAACTCCACTCAAAGGAAAAGAAAATGGTATAGTATACCCAAAAATGCATGCTACCCAAAATAGTATACCAAAGAAAAGTATACATAAAACGACCTGTACACAAAGCACAAAAACTCAGCGATCTCGAACAACAAAAGGATAAGATAAGAGCTTCCGATAGACACTCAGATGAGTAAGATCCCAAGCAAAAGGATTTTGGTAATCTAGATAAGTGCAACTTGAAAGGATTTACACAAGGAAGGTGGCTAAAAAATCTGTAGCAAGAGCCATAACCTGTGAGAAAGATATACAAAACACCACAATGAACCAACATATATAACAGTTGGTACAAACAAAAATGAGAGCAGCATAAGGGCATAAAGAGTCTCAGCCATAAGCTCCAGGTGTGCATAGTTTCCTGGCAACAAAATGTGGAGAAAAATATCATGAAGAATGCAGAACATAGAACCAAGACTATTAATAAAACAAGGGTAAAAATAGCATTCCATAATCAAATGGGTAAATGCTCCAATGCACAGAACATCATAAATAAGTATTGTAACAAAAGAAATTTGCCAAAACACTAATCCCAAGATCAAACTAACCAATAAACCCATTTTCAGCTTAATCCTCAATGTCAAAGTATCCAATCTCACGAGAGAAAATATTTTGAAGCCATAAGACACATACAAACAGAAGAAAATTGCTCCAGGTAAAAACTGAATCCAAACAGAGTGCTCAATCAAAATAAGAAAACGGCCCAGAAAAGAAAACAGATTGAAGCAACTAAATTCTGATAAAAGGGAGCTCAATCAAGTCACCCATAACAAAATATTTAAGGTGCGATATTGGACGAATTCCATAAACTGCCTCGGTAGCCACTCTACCCTTATAGCAAGCCAATTAGTCGGTGAATTGCCTTCCCTATAAATAAAGGATAATTAAATATTTAAATTGTATCTTTGAATAACATCACAAATTCGATTCGTAATGGCAAGAAAATCCCATCTAGACCCAGTAGCCTTGTAAAACTCTTTAAAAAGTATTTGTGAATTAATCTCAAAAATAATTTTTGATATATTAAGTTGTGCAACAACCTGCAAGGCTAAAAATAAATCCAAAAATTCAGCCTCTAAAGGTGTAGAGGCGAATAAAGGAGATAAAAAGTAAAAAAAACACTGCCCAACATGATTCCTCAAAATTCCTCCGGCACCCGCATCGTCGGAATGCCAACTACCATCAATATTAAACTTAACCCAATCTAAAGGTGGGGGTTGCCATCTAAAGAAGATGGCCCTCCTACCCAACCTCATCTGCACCATATCATTGGCTAAACAAAGAGCCCGACAAGCTATCTGAAAATATCAAAAACAGTAGGATTAGGGTGAAACATAGTATTCTCATACTTAGCATCGTTTCTCGCCATCCATATGAACCAAAGAACCACCAGAGGAAACCAAAAAAGCTTTTTATCCACTTGTATAGCTTCTCTCCAAATAAAGTGATAATCAAGAATAGAGGAGGAAATCCTCCAATTGATATTAAAATGATTACCAAACCTATTCGAAGTATCAATAGCAAAGGGACAAAGAAAAAAATGATGCACAACCGTTTTCAAGTTCAGCTTACAAAGATATCATTGAGATGCCAATTTCAAACCTTTTAGTTTCAAAATATCATCCAAAGGCGGCATATTAAGAAAATACCTTCATAAGAAGAAATAAATAGATGGTTAAATATATTTGTTCCTGTCGGCGCTATTTTGGGGGTTTGTGGGGAGTTGCTGGTAAGAAGCTGTCGGTCGCTGGAATCAAAATTATGTCGCTCGCTTCGGAAGGACGTTGAAGTATGAAATTAAAATGACCCCATATTTTTCTTAGTTTAAAATGAAAGAGCACTGTACCTCAAATCCTGTATCTATCCCAAAGGATANACCTCTATTCAAAGAGGGTTGAACAGCTAGTCCTGAAGTCCAAGGAGTGAGCTGTACTTTCCCAAGATAGAAATTGGTAAAGTATGCCAACGAAAGAAAGGTAATTTGGTCCAAGAGGGATATGGACATATTAGCGATGTGTGAAGATAATATTTCTTGATTTGTAGGGAGAGAAAAGCACATCCCCCGCGGAGTCGCCAGAAGTTGTCGGCGTTATTTCAGGTTGGTTTGTGGTGAGTTGCCCGTAAGAAGCTGTCGTTCGCCAAAATCGAAATCCCGTCACCCGCTTTGGAAGGACGTTGAAATATTAAATCAAACTGACCTCATATTTTTTATAGTTTAAAATGAAAGAGCACTGTACCTCAAATTTTGTATCTATCCCGAAGGATAAACACAAGACTTGAGGATGAGGCTCGATCAAATAAACTAAGGAAAGTATGACGTCCCTTTGGTCTGTGAAACATTTGTATTTGCCG
>JXCR01017226.1:122024-139736 GCA_002079205.1 Phalaenopsis hybrid cultivar
TGAAATTTTTATCCTACCTCATTCATGGGTCAATTAAGACATCAAAGGAGAAAATGTGATTTTTCAGAATTTAATTTATTTTATATAATTATTTTCATGCAAAAATAGGATTTTTCAAATAAAATTCTTAATTTGACCAAGGTAAATTTTAATCCTTTGAAATTTTTACTAGAGGTAGAACTAGAACAGAGAAGCCTTTAGACCAAATTTCATGACTTTTTGAAATCTCTGTGATTTAACAGAATTATTTTAAGTTCTGGGTTATTTAATAAAAATAATATTTTAAATGATGAAAATTAAGTTTTGTGTCTTTGAAAAATCTCTCTAAGGTTAAAGAACCCAGAGGAGCAAATTTCATATTTTTATGATTTTTCTTTGATTTATTGGACTTATTTTAGTGAGAACTCATTTTTAGCCTTTAAAAATTATTTTTAAGCTTTGAAATTCAATATCTTTATTTAGAAAATCAGGAAAAATATTCTAATAGTTCCTAAGTGATTATGAAGCAATTTGGAACATTTTCATGAATTTTGTTATTTTTGTGTTTTTTTAATGAATTTTTAAATATTTAAAATAAGTTAAAATCAAGTTTTTATTCTAAATATTATTTTATTTTTATAAAATATCCCTGATCACAAAGAACTCAAAAAACTAAGTTTCATAATTTGTTGAGTTATATTTTGATTTTTTAAAAATCATTTAAGTGTCAAAAGTGGTATTTATCTTTAAAAATCAACTTAAGTTATCAATTGAACTCAAAATATTTTGAAATTTTTATGGTGAGTTCTCTGGATCATAAACCACATTGGAGGTCAAAAATCAAGTCATTTAAATGTTTATATTTTCCAAAATTAATTATTTTAGTGATTTAGTGTTTATAAAATTTATGTGCATTTTAAATGATTTGACTCATGAAATTATTTTCAAAAGCTTCTCTAATCATGGTGGACCTTCCAAAATTTTCTTAGAATTTTCTAATCAATGTGCTAATTTCCATGATTATTTTAAGGAAATAATGTGCAAGAACTTGAAAATTATGGATCTTTGTATAAGAACCTCGTATGACTTTAGAAAAATCAGAGGATGTTTCCCTTGACAGGCTACAACATGCCAAAATTTCAAGCCAAGATGATGTATCAATATGCATGGAGAATCAAATGATCCCAAAAAGTTTTTAATTAATTAAAAATATTTTATTTATCAAATGGACTTGAAATTTATTCCACATTATTCTCCTCTATTCACTGAATAAGAGGGTATTTTTATTTTATTTTTGTGATTTTTCTACACAAAGTTATGGATTTTTTAAGTTTAGGGAGTTTAAATAAATAGGAAAATTCCTATTTTTCTACTTATCCACGCGGCGCCATGTAGATCCTAGGCAGCTCCAAAACTCCACGCGACGCGCTCCTATTTGACACCGTCGTCCACGCCAGCAGCCACGCGTCCCACTGTTTATGTTAAGAAGTGTTGTCCGGCTTCATCTTCGTCATCCATTTGATACACGCGCGATCAGACGGCGCGTCATCGTCCCCAATGTCTTAGGCCGAGAGCCTTCCACTTTCAAGTCTTATGATCTCTCTCATTTCTCAACCAAATTAAGTGAAATTGTTTTTTTAAAAGCTCGTCTTAGTGAGACGTACACATCCATACGGTTAATGAGTCATGAAATCAAGCCCAAGTAAATGAAGAATCAAAATAGGCTCGGTAGGAGAAGTTTTATACCTTTGCTCTGAGACGGGGCGGCTTCAATCAGAGGTGATCGACAAGTTCGTTGGGGTCCAAGGAGGCTATAGATTAAGCCTCTTATTGTGGTGTAAGGCCTAGGTATGAATTAGACCAAGCTCGATTTCAGGTGCTCGTCTAGAGCTATGGTGGAGGCTATTTCAGAGGGTAATTTGATGGGGCTTTATCTTCTCTTGCTGTTGTGAAGGTGTGGGCACAAGCAATTGAGGTTTGGTGGAGTTTTGAGAGATATCCTGTTTCTGCCCTAATTTTTTAGCTCAAAATTAGGGTTATACAGAGGGAATCAAGGCAATGGAGTGATTGGAATGGGCTGTGGAGATCTCAAAAAAAGCTCTGTGAGTGATTTGGGAGGCTCTCTTTGAGAAAAATTTAGCAGACCTCCCATGGTCATGGAGGTGAGGTTTTTAATAAAAAAGGCCATGGGGTGGCTCTCAGAGCACAAGTTTGGGTGCATTGTGGTGCTTAGGTGGAGGGCAGAGGAGCTCTTCAATTTGATTTATGAGCTGGCCTCTATGTTCGATTTATGTGAGGTGTCATGGGGGTAGCTATCAGTTTTGAGCTTTTCCGGCCACTAGGATGGTCGACCGGCCAGGGGGAGGTAGCTAGGAGCTCAGGGAACCCAGGGGAATATGTCACAGCAATTTAGTGCAACAATACCTAATTTTGGTAAGGATATCTTAAGCACATGTATTTTTGGAAATAATATCCCTTAATTTGGGGGACCTTTGGTCCATTAGATAATTTAGGTGATTTCATAGTGTTTGTACTGGTCACTAAGTCTAACTAATGGTTGAGGTGGAGTTAATTTGGTGACTTTAGGGTGGTTAGGTCACATTTAGTGCATGGGTACAAATGGGTGCGAATGACCAAGTCTTGGGTTTGGTCTAGGCTAGCTATGTCAATTAGCCCAATTAATTATTACATTTGGTGTAGTTGATCATAAGGAACAACTTTTGTGAAGGATGGAAGTGGTCTTGAGCTCAATTGAAGGATCAATTTGAGGGAATTTTGAACTTTAATCAATTTGGTCATGTCGGGCTAGGCTTGGGGCTTTGGATTAAGTCCAAATTTATTGTTGTAAATGGTCAATAGGGACCTCATGAAGAGTTTTTAGCATGAATTGGATGGCAATTTGGAGGTTAAGGATATCAATTGGGTGAAATTTGGGGACTTAGCCAATTTGGGGCTAAATTTGGGAATTTTGGATTTAGGCAAAAATCAAATGGATTTGAGGCTTCACCAAGGCGAATTGATGGTTGATTTTGATGCATAAGAATGTTATCAAGATTTTTCAACATTAATTGGGGCCAATTGACTAGTCTATGGGTTCCATTTGGTGAGATTAGGTCATGTGGCTGGGTTTTAACCTAACTCAAAATTGGGCTCAAATCATGGGCCAATTAGGCTTGTTTTTGGTTTAGTTTGGTCATATCAAAAGTGAATTTGAGTTTAGGATTGAAATTGGGGTCAATTGAGATCAAATTGATGGACATTTGAGTTGGATTTGTGGAAATTTGGGTCTTTAAAGGAAAATTTGGGGATTTTGGTTAAAGATGGTCAAATTGGCTAAATTGGGTCATGTGGTAGTTGAGAGAAATAAAATTGGGAATATTTGGGATTTTTGGAGATTTTTAGGATTTTGGGCTATGGAGGGGTATTTTGATAATTTGGCCATCTTTAGAGATTTTGGGTAATTTTGGATAATTTGGAAGTTTTCAAAAGGTTTTGAAATGAATTTTGTTCAAATCTAGATATTTTGGGTAAACTTGGGAATTTTGGCAAAGTTTAGGTTTTCAAAGGTGTTTAGGTAATTTGGGGTGCTCAGGGGCAAAAGGGTAGGTTGAGTATCTTGGTAGAATTGGAGTGCCAACTACCATCAATAAGCCATGAACCAATGGAAACCCCATTTTGGGTCCTCTATGTAGTGGTCTTAGCTAAACCATAGCCCTAGTGCTAATAGGTTTAGGGGATCATCTACATGAGTATCCCAAAAGATCAAGGGACCTAGGCTAGAAATTTGAGTTCAGGGTTGTCCCTAGGGCTAGTAGGTTTAGGGGACAATCTACATGAGTATCCCAAAAGGTCAAGGGATCTAGACTAGAAGTTTGAGTTCAGGGTTGTGAGTGTATGTCGGTAAGATAAGTGTAGTGAGTGCCTTAGCTCCAGACCAACACCCAAGGTCAATCCTAAGGTCCAGCAATCCTAAGGGTGACTCGAATGCCTTAGCTCCAGACCAACACCCAAGGTCAACCCTAAGGTCGAGTAATCCTAAGGGTGACTCAAGTTGTGAATGCCTTAGCTCTAGACCAAGACCCAGGGTCAACCCTAAGGTTCAGCAACCCTAAGGGCAGCTCCATGCCAACACCCAGGGTTAACCTTAAGGTCCAGCAGTCCTAAGGGTGACTCATCTTGAGTTTCCCCCCCATAGAGACCCCACCTACTAAGTATTTAGAGGTTGAGACCAACATGTGGAACTTCAAGTTGAGTAGAGAAGAGTTTGGAATTTCTAGTGGTGAGGGTGCCTTTTCTAGTTTTATAAGAATAGTCAATAGGAAAATCCTTTGGCTAGACCTTAGGCTACTAAAGAGGAAAAAATTAAACCTCAACAAAAAATGAGGTCAACAAATGGACCCCCAATAGGTGTGGTGTGCTAGGCAAGCACACCGCGATTATTGGCGTTGACCGAGGAGATCAACAAAAATCAATACAAACTCCTAAGTCAAAAAACTCGGAAGTATGTGTAGAGTTGTGTGTATGATTTGTTTCTGCTGGGGAATTAGCAGGTGAGTGTTTGATCAAGTCAAGAAGTAGGGACTCTCGGTAGGGATTGGAGAGTGGACTTTAAGTTATGAAATTTTAGAATGTTCTAGAGGACAGGAACCAGTATGCAAGTGCTAACCTCGAGGTGGGAATTAAATTTTAGATATCAATTCAAAAAGAGAGAGAGATTCGTAATGCAAGGACTGACCTCGAATGTAATGATTCAGAAATGTCGGACTGAGAATTGAAATGTATGTCATTTCTCAAAAGAGAGTGTCGGAATGTAAGGACCGACCTCGAATGTAATGAATCAGAAATGTAGGCTGATTCGAAAATGAGAATTGAAATGTAGGTCAATTCTCAAAAGAGAGTGTCAGAATGTAAGGACTAACCTCAAATGTAATGAATCAGAAATATGAAAATGAGAATTGAAATGTATATCAATTCTCAAAAGAGAGTGTCAGAATGTAAGGACCTACCTTCAATGTAATGAATCAGAAATGTAAAACTGATTCAGAAATGAGAATTGAAATATAGGTCAATTTTCAAAAGAGAATATCGGAATGTAAGGACCAACCTCGAATGTAATGAATCAGAAATATGAAAATGAGAATTGAAATGTATATCAATTCTTAAAAGAGAGTGTCGGGATGTAAGGACCGACCTCGAATGTAATGAATCAGAAAAGTATGACTGATTTGGAAATGAGAATTAAAATGTAGGTCAAATCTAAAAAGAGAATGTTGGAATGTAAGGACCGACCTCGAATGTAATGAATCAGAAATATAAAAAAGAGAATTGAAATGTATATCAATTCTCAAAAGAGAGTGTCGGAACGTAAGGACCGACCTCGAATGTAATGAATCAGAAATGTGGGACTGATTCAGAAATGAGAATTAAAATCTAGGTCAATTCTCAAAAGAGAATGTTGGAATGTAAGGACCAACCTCAAATGTAATGAATCAAAAATGTAGGACTGAGAATTGAAATGTATGTCAATTCTCAAAAGAGAGTGTCAGAATGTAAGGACCTACCTCGAATGTAATGAATTAGAAATATGAAAATGAGAATTGAAATGTATATCAATTCTCAAAAGAGAGTGTCGAAATGTAAGGACCGACCTCAAATGTAATGAATCAGAAATGAAAATGAGAATTGAAATGTCTATCAATTCTCAAAAGAGAGTGTCGGAATGTAAGGAACGACCTCGAATGTAATGAATCTGAAATGTAGAACTGATTTATAAATGAGAATTGAAATGTAGGTCAATTCTCAAAAGAGAATGTCGGAATGTAAAGACCGACCTCGAATGTAATGAATCAGAAATATAGGACTGATTCGGAAATGAGAATTGAAATGTAGGTCAATTCTCAAAAGAGAATGTCAGAATGTAAGGACCGACCTCAAATGTAATGAATCAGAAATATGAAAATGAGAATTGAAATGTATATCAATTCTCAAAAGAGAGTGTTGGAATGTAAGGATTGACCTTGAATGTAGTGAATCAGAAATGTAGGACTGAGAATTGAAATGTATGTCAATTCTTAAAAGATCGTGTCGAAATGTAAGAACCGACCTCAAATGTAATGAATCAGAAATGTAGGGCTGATTCAAAAATGAGAATTGAAATGTAGGTCAATTCTCAAAAGAGAGGGGTGTCGGAATGTAAGGACCGACCTCGAATGTAATGATACAGAAATGTATGGTTGATTTGAAAAAGAGAATTAAAATGTAAGTCAATTATCAAAAGAGAGTGTGAGAATGTAAGGACCTTCCTCAAATGTAATGAATCAAAAATGTGAAAATGAGAATTGAAATGTATATCAATTCTCAAAAGATAGCGTTGGAATGTAAAGACCGACCTCAAATGTAATGAATCAGAAATGTAGGGCTGATTCAAAAATGAGAATCGAAATGTAGGTCAATTCTCAAATAAGAGTTTGTAGTGTTGAATTTATAGAAATGTATCATGTGAAAAAGGTTGATTCTGTTGAAGGAGATCTATAAAGCTTTGTGAGTTTTTGTGTAGAATGTGAAATTCTGCGGGGATGTGCAGAGAGTTGGTGTAGATAATGATGGTTGTGCTCCGCGCACAAAGAGTAGGAAATTCCGAAAGAAGAAGAATCCACACTAGATTTGTTTTATTTTCTTGTTGTTTTTATCACATTTAATTTTTCAAAATATGTTTTTAAAGTTTTAATTTTAATTGGTTGATTTTCAAAAGAAATTTGTTTTGTTATTTACTCATTTGTGATTATTTTTCATTTATGTTTTATTTATTTTTGAAGATTTGTTGTTTAGTTCTTTGTTCATTAAAATTCTGAACCATCGCATGGTTCGTGGATTTCATCCATCACACAAAAAGACAACTGACAAAAAGGCACAATTTAAGAGAAATTTTTATTAATTTGCTTCAAAAGAGATGTCATAAATCAGACATAGGCTAACGCCTCAAAAAGTACATTATGTAATCCATGTCAAAATACATTGAAAATCATCTCATGTTGTAAATACATCATAGACTGAATATATCAGATACATGTCATGCTGTTAAAAGAAAGAAAGTGAACCCTCTGTACCCAGGTATGTTGAGCTCTTGATCAAGCAGACCTTCTAAGTCATGCTCCAGGATAAAAGTTCCTTTCGCATGTACTTAGAGGTACAACCATCCCACAGCTCGTACGAAAATAACTCCTCCAATTCTGGGTCCTGTTGGAATCCATACGTTGTTATTTTGTTGTCCATTCTGCGGAAGGTTGCAGACACCCTACAGTGTCGTACTCCTGGAATGCAGTGCTTGGCAATGTCTGGACCATTACCCTTCAAGATCAAAACTGAACCAACTGGCAATGGAATCTCCACAGCTCCTCTGAATTCGCCATGGCTGACAACATCAATTTCTTTTCCAAATAGAATAATGCTTTTACTCATGAAAGAGAGCGTGCAGAAAGGTCTCACAAAATCGTGGTGATCTATGTGTGGGGGAATGCAGTCACCTTCTTAATAAATGTTAATGATGCAACTGTTGGGAATGCAAGTAGCAGGAAGAATATTCCACTTGACCATTCTCTTGATCATCCTTTTTATCATTGGTGGCAACGGATCCACTTGGTCGTATCTGAGGATCCCAGGCGGATTCCCCTGTCTGTCGTTTGTGAAGTTGTAGCAATAGCCGCATTGGATGGTGATTCTTCCATTTCCCCTCATCCATTTCTTTGGCTCAGAATATGTCCTTTCCATGAGAAGGCCCGCTCGGCCTCTATCCTTCAAATTAAATATACAGTCCAGAATGCTTTTCTCATCACTTTCAAAAAAAATCCTGGTATATAGCTCCAGGCCTCCCAATATGTTAACGAACTTCCCCTGAACTTCTTCATAAAACTCAAACTCTCTTTTATTCACCTGAGTTATTTTGTAGTATTCCATCATACCAGGAGTCGGCAGTTGTCACGAGCGTTCCTTCCTTCGAGCATTAGTGGGAACCCAAACTGGCGCTGGTTGATCCGGAACATGGATTCAGTCTCTAGTGGGATGTATGACCCTGGGCTCCATGATATACATTCGTCTGTCCCTTGCAGGATATATGGCCCATATGTCACGAAGTCTGAAGTCTGAGACCTGTTACTGCTTAAAGTGTATTCTTCCAATGTACTGAAGTGTTGTAAATGCAGAACGTTGCAATCCTGGCATTCTACAAATGCGCCCGTGACTGATGTCCCGGCTGGTACCTCAACGTTGCATGTTGGGCAACCCCTGTATAAGATATCAGGAACTGGGAGCACATCTGATTCTGTCACAAATCCTGACTCTTCATCCGTAGTGAGCGAGCCGGAAGAAGTTTCTCTCAGATCTGGGTCGTAAATATGTCCCTCAGGAATGGGGGTAAAAAAATGTTCATGTCTCTCTGGCGTTTGCGTTCCTGTCGCAGAAAGGCTCTTTGCTTCTTTCGGCTGGCATTTCTGCGATGCGTCCTGCGGAGCGGAGTATTCAGTAATCGTTCATTACAGACGGCTATCAGGTCCCTTGCTGGAGTAGCTACCATGGATGGTAGACGGCTGGGCCCCTCCATTGAATCTTGTTCTGTTATCACGTTTTTACCTTTGCATGACACATTGCCTTGAGTGGTTACCCTCAACAGTGAAGGCAGTCCCTTATTTTTTTTACGGCTTACTACATCCATTAGAGGACCCTCGTAGTCCATATCAACTTGGTTGAAATCCACGTTGCAATCTATGACACCTCCTTGCGGCATCATCTCCTCATTTAGTGCGAGGATCCAGCCGTCCTGGAAGGCAAAGAATAGCCTCTATCCTGACATTTTTCTGTGGATGACAGGAAAAACGTCAGTGGGCCGAAGCTTGGCATGAACAAGAACAAAACAAAGTATTTATTAAAGTAAATTTTAGTTTGTTTTGGTGAAGAGGATTATTCATTTTATATGTGAGTTTCTTTTAATTTAGTAGGGTATTTAAATTCAAAAGTAGAAAAGAGAACGTGTGAAGTTCAAAAAAAATTTTCTCAAAATTTTCATTATAATGAGGTTAATTACAAAATTTGGACCCGGTCATAGGACATTCAAAATTTTCATTATATTGAGGTTAATTACAAAATTTGGACTCGGTCATAGACATTTGGCCCTATATATAACCCTAAGATAATCAAAGTTTTAAAGTTTCAAAGAAAGCAGAGGCAAGCGGCATTGAACAGCATCAGGTTACGTAATAGGTTTTCAGGTATCGTCCATTGATCGATAACATGGGTCTTTCGGCCTAGAAGTCCACTAACTGGTAAGCTCCTCCTGTATAGACCTTCTCAACGACAAATGGTCCCTCCCAAGTTGGCTCGAAATTTCCACCTATTTTACGACATGCAAGAATAGGTCTTCTGAGCACAAGCACGAGGTGACCAATTTTGAATGTCTTTGAGCGGACCAATTTGTCATGGGCTTGTACCATCCTCGCATGGTAGAGCTCCAAATGTTGTTGGGCCTCTAGTCGTTTTCCCTCGAGACTCTCCAGTTCTTCAAGTTTGAGTTTTGCACTTTCTTCCGTTGTGAGTTGGTTGGCAACGACGACTCTGAGAGATGGTGTCTGGACCTCTAGTTGTAGTACGGCCTCGGCCCCATACACGAGCGCAGAGGGTTTACATCGAGTGGGAGTCCTGAAATTCGTCTGGTAGGCCTAGAAGGCTTCTAACAGTTTGTTGTGTCAATCACTTTTGTTTTCATCCAGTGTTTTCTTCAAAATAAGTACCAGTGTCTTATTGAAAGCTTCAACCAGACCATTTGCTCTAGGATAGTAAATTGTAGAGTATCTCCAATCTATCTCATGTCTTCTGACGAAATTGTTGATCTTCATAGTAAATTGTAGAGTATCTCCAATCTATCCCATATCTTCTGACAAAATTGTTGATCTTTGTGCTTTTGAAAGCTGTCCCATTGTCAAAGATTATTCTTCGCGGTACTCCAAAATGGTAGACGATTTGGCTTTTGAAAAATTGAAGGAAATGTTGTGTCGTAACCTCACGTAACGGTACTGCCTCTGCTCATTTAAAGAAGTAATTTGTAGCAACAAGTATAAACCTATGTCCTCTGAAAGATGGAGGGTCTATCAGACCTATTATGTTCGTGCCCCAATACTCGAATGGCCGCGAGGCAACAGTTGGGTGTAGCACATTCGAAGGCTGGTGTAAGACCACCCCATGCTCTTGGCATTGGTGACATCTTCTGGTTGTATCCATGCAATCGGACATCATTGCTGGCGAATAATACCCGAGTTTTTTGATCTTCATTTTCATTATTGGCCCTGACTGGTGAGCACCACACAATCCTGCATGTACTTCTTTGACAATATTTTGTGCTTCGGCTCTGCTCAAACACCATAGCCACATCTGGTCGAATGATCTTCTGTAGAGAACATTTCCTACCAGGGCGTAAGACATAGCCCTCCTTGTGATGTGGTGCGCCTCAGACTTGTTTTCTAGCAGCTTTCCAACATGCAAATATTCTATTAATGGATTGCACCAATCTTTGTTGATATTTGCAACTCCATTTATTGTTTCTTTGTTTCCAAGCTTGTGTAGAGTTTCAAAGTCGTTTTGAGACAAGACTCGTCTTCCTTGCACTGTGACTTCGATGGAATCCTCCGGGGGACATGTCATTTCCTTAGCGAGTTTTGCTAGAGCGTCGGCATGAGCATTATCTCCCCGAGGAATCCGGTAGAATCTGCTTCAAGAGCTTCATTGTGTACTGATGGTACTCTGCTAATCTTGGTTTTAGAATTCTGTATTTTCCGGCGACCTGCTGGATGACAAGTTAAGAGTCACCATAAATGGCAATGTTTGTTATATCCATTGAGATTACCAATTCCAATCCGGTGATTAAAGATTTATATTCTACTTCATTGTTGGTGCACGGCTTTGTCAGGTGGTGTGAGAACCTCATCATACCCTTATCTGACCTGATAAAGATCAAATTGATCCCTGCTTTTCCTGGTATAATTGTGTCTGATTCTTCGTCTTTCCTGGCTGACAAAGCGCCATCAAAGTACATTTCCCAGCGTTGCGCACTGGAAAATTCCATTTGTAGTATTTGCTTGTCTGGTAACTCGTCGTTGAGAGGTGGGTATGCAGTGAGAAAATCTGCTAGTATATGTCCCTTGATATCACGAAGGGGAACAAAAGTTATATCAAATTGCAATAAGATCATTGACCATCTTGCCAAACGTCCAGAGAGTGTTGGTTGGGTCATCAGATATTGCAATGGATTAACTTTCAAGATTAGGGTAATCTTATGAGAAAGCATGTAGTGTTTAAGGTTTTGGGCGGCAAAAATTAACGTCAGCTTCTCAACAGGTGGATGCCTTATCTCCATTTGTATTAGACGACGACTCAAGTAGTAGAGTGCATTTTCTTTGCCCTCATCATTGACTTGGGCTAGAGGGCTCTAATTGAGTCATCTAAAGTCGTGGTATAAAGTATCAACGGTTTCCCTGGGATAGGGCTGCCAAAACAGGAGGTGTCGTTAAATATTGTTTAACGTCCTCAAAGGCCCACTGGAATTTCTCTTTGTGATTCTTCTGAATCTTCATTTTTATTTGTCAAAATTTTGCACGAGAATACAGTCTTCTTTGGAGGCACGTAGTAAGCAGCATCTTCATGGATACCAACTTCATGCACTGAAAATGGTTGTAGGTCTCCCTTGATGCAATTCTCTTGACCATCTTTTCGGTATTTGATGCACTGGTGTAGAGATGATTGAACCATATTGTGCTCATGAATCCATGGTCGACCCAATAGAGCGTTAAAAGAGGTCTTGGCGTCGATGCTATGAAATTTAGCGGTTTTGACAAGTTCTCCAACCTTCATAAGTAATGTAATTGATCCAATGGCTCTTTCTCCTTTTTGGTTGAATCCTCTTAACATCACTGTATCGGCTGTAAGCTCTTGAGCTTCAATATCCAAATAAGCCAATGTCCGTAGGCTTATTAAGTTAAGAGATGCTCCAGGATCTACTAAAACTCTAGATAACACAAATCTGCCAATGTTGACGGAGATGTAGAGCGAACGGTTGTGGTCGGTGGTACCGAGCAGCAAGTCTTTAACTGTGAAGGTTACCCATGACTGTTCTCTCAACGAGCAAACTTCATCTGAGGATGTTCTAGCCAAGTGTGCTAAGCAAATTTCTGGATCAAGAAAATCTGTAACCAGAGATTCTCTCATCTCCATTGACAGGATCAGAGCGTCGTAGATGCTTAGTCGGGCAGGCAACTTCCTAAGTTGAGCTAGCACGTTTTAGTCTACTTTGTAGGATCCTCCAATTTTATCTTGATCATGTGGTTCTTCCACTAGTGGAGGTGGGGGTATCTCTTCTGAATGATTATCTGTTTTTTTATCTGTTAGAGCTATTCTTTGTGGTAACACTTTTACGCTCCTTAAGTTAACTTTTGTGACTTCTTCTTCTTGAGATATCATTGTTGAATCTTCCGGTGTCTCTTCCTCTCCGTCGGAAAGATTTAAGTTGATGGCAAGTGGTGTACCATGATGCTCGAGAATTGGCTCCTTGTTATCGGTGTTGCGTAAGCGATATCATTGATGTCTTCTTTGGACTTGACAACGAGTTCATCAGACTCGAGTACAATTTGAGGATCATTTTGGGAATCAAGATTGCAGCTAGATCAGTCATAATCAGTTACGTTATCACCAGAAACAGTCAAAACATAGCCAAAATCACAATCATTATATTCATACAACCCCGGAGAGACAAAAAGATAATCATACAAAGTCAAGGGTTCGAGGATTTTTTTCCCCAAATCCGAGACAACCAATCTAGTAGAGGCAGCCCCTATCCCACCCCCCGTGCTATCAATCTTGGCAGTGACGCTTTTCTACTTCTTGTTCTTTGTCCTTGATGATGACTGATCTCCTGATGAAACCTTCATCTCGGGCACGGCATGTTGAGAACTCTGAATGGGGGCTTGTTTTGATGCAGACTACATCTTGTTCAGTATTTTCTTGGACGATCTGCTCCAGACCCATTCCATTATTCTTCGGTATTTGTAGAAGCTTGTTTTTATGAATGTTGTATTTGATTAAGGATCCTCTTGAGTTCATCCCAAGTTGTACTCCATCCATCTATTCTGGCATACGGATCATATGGGGAGATTGGCTCAGTTGAAATCATGTTTATGGAAACTTTTTTAGGTTCTTTTAAATATTCTTTCGGTATTGTAATATTCTCTTCCTTGAGGTTCTTTTCGAACCAGTCCTTAAAGACAAAACACTTGTTTATAGTGTGCCCAAGCAACTGGTGGTATGGGCAATAATTTGGTTCATTCTTCTTATCCACCTCCTAAGCAACCGGTGGTACGGGCAATAATTTGGTTCATTCTTCTTATCCACCTCTTCGGGTTTTCTGGTGGTATGGGCAATAATTTGGTTCATTCTTCTTATCCACCTCTTCAGGTTTCTTTGGATCAGGGATTTGGATTCTGGTTTCTTCATCAGGCTTTTAAATTTTTTAGGTATGGCTTCATCCTTAAAAGAATACACAACTTTCTATTGCTCAAACAGGGATATTCTTTTACCCACTGTTCGAGGTGATCCCTCCTGAGGCGGATGTTGGTTGGATTGGCTGCTCTATTTCTGATAGTACTGTGATGAAGACTGGCGATGTTCTTTTGCATATATCTTTATCGGCTGCTTTCCTTTGTCGACAGTCGCGACTACTCCTGATTTCTTTTCGAACACTCTGGTCACCTTAGCCTTTTCATGTGGCTCTATGTGCTTCATTTCTTCTTGAAGACTATTGGCTTTACTGAGTAGCTTCTCGAAGGATTTGATGGTGAGTCCCTTAAGCATGAAATCTACTAGCCCATGAATGCACTTGAGTAGAATCTCAATCACTTGATGTTCGTGTAGCTGAGGTTCACATTTCATGCTAAGGTTTCTCCACCTCAAAATATAGTCTGCTAAAGTTTTGTTGGGCTTTTGCTTCTCCATCATGAGCTCTTCAATAGACACCAGATGTTGCGCCCCGGCAAATCTTTTCACAAATAACTATTCCAACTCAGAAAATATTTTAACTGACCCGTTAGGCAAGTCAGCGTACCAATCGAAAGCAATTTCTGACAAGCTGCTGACGAATTGCTGGTAGAGTAGAACTTCATTATTCCTCGTGTTGCCACAAATGGCTCGGAAATGTGATATGTGTTGTTTGGGATTTCAAGTCCCACCAAATATCTTGAAGTTTGGGGCCACAAAACCCTTGGGGAAAGGTACGGCATTGAACTCCTCTAGGTAAGGTCTACCCTTTAAAATTGATGCACCGACCTTAGATTGGGCTAAGGTGTCCCGCACTTGTTCAACCATTTGCTTGAATTCCATTTCTGGCATGGCACCTGATGGAGAATCTTTCTTTGGTTGTTCATCTTTCTCTGCTGAAGTAGCCTCTCTTCTTTCATCTGTGATGTGTATGATTTCTGGCTGATTAATCTCTAGAGAAGCCAATCTCGGTGCTTGTGATTGCCCCTGAATGGTAGACATGGCGGTCATAGCTGCATTCATCTCTTCTAGTCTTTTCTCTAGTAGACTTACTTGCTCATCCCTTAGGAGGATAACCCTACACAGCTCATCTACAGCGTTCTCTTCGGTGTGAGGTTGAGCCTCGTGCGCAGATGTGATAGCTCTGGTTTCGATCACATGGACATCCATGAAATCCTCCTCCAGGTAATCATTGTAATCAACACTATTGACGGAAACTCCGTGCTCTCGAGCTAACTCGGAAGTCTCAATCCTGAGTTTCTCAACTTTATCTTCAATTATTAATTCTTTTATTGCTTTAAGATCTAGAGGACCTTGGTGGATATCCTCTACTTGTTCCTCCATCTCGCTGGCTATTATCGCGATGATGTCAGATATTTTAGGCATTGGTTTTACTTCCTGTCCTGCAGGCTCACTGAACTGTATCAGTGCAGCGACCTTGGGTACCCATACCCTCTTCTTTTTCGATGATAATGTCTCAGGACAGGGCGTCTTGGTAGAAACATCGGTATGTCAAGGGATGGTATGCTCCCCGTGGTGTAGACCGGCTACAGTGTCAAGTAATCGGTTTGTCTTTATCTTTGGGATTGCAGGAATGACAGGTAAGATCTTCATACCCACTCTCAACTTAACTGGTCGACAGCCTATGGTCTTGGTGGCAGTATGATCAGTAGTAATTATTAAGGTATCAACTCTGTTCTCTAAGTAGAGCCAAACGGGAATGCGAGTAGGCAGTGCTCCAGTTGTCTTATGGGATTGTCTGGCGGATTTGACGCCTTTCAAAATTTCCTTCTTCACGCAAGGGGAAATTGCATCTCCCACTCGTTTAAGTAACTCGCTAACCGAACATCCTTCTTTGGTAGCAAGCCTTCTGAAAACTGCGCTAACTCGAGTGATAGGAGTGAACTTCTTTTCCCCCTCACTGTGTCCATGAAGTGATGGTAATGCGGCAGCGATCCTCCAGATACTCTCATATCCATCAATATCTGTCGGAGGATGGAATCTACTCTCTCGTAGGAGTGGATAAATTTCCGGTAGAACTTCTTCATCTTGATGAGGTTCCTCCTCAATGGGTGTCTCCTCGAGAGCCTGGGCTTTAATGGCCCTCCGAACTCTTCTATTGCGGTTCCTCTTTTGAGTTCGGGTCAGTGGTATAGTCCATGAGCTTGACCCGATTTCAAACACGGGTGGTGGGAAAGTTAATCCCTCAGTCGGATCATCAACAATCATCACTTCCATCCCTTAAGCAGCAGCTAGGATAGCAGGTTTGGTGGGTGTCGTAACGGCAACAGCTTTAGCCTTGTTGCAGGCAGGGAAGTCTTGAAGGCAGTTCAACATGAATTCTGCAGACGGTTCTAGTATTTCCGGAGCAGCGATCTTCATTACCACAAATGGGGCTTTCCCTAGGATGACCTTGAGATATTCGAATCTGGCTCCAAATTTTATGGTAGGAGCGATGTTGCGGGCTTCGTGACTTGTCGGCAGGTTGCACGAAAAAGTCAGCGTCGGGTAGGCCATCGTAGCAGGCTTTAAAAAATAGAAAATTTTAGGGTTAGCTATATGGCCAAAAACCTCGTAATCTTTAGTGCAAGCACTGAAAANTTGGGGGATTTTTCCTAACTCTATGTTGTATTTTGTTAAGTCCTTAAAAGTTTAAGGATGATTCCTTTAAGCAAATAATANCTTTGGTCTGCGAAACATTCGTATTTGCCGACAAGTTCCCCTATTTAATACAAAAGATTAAATAGGGTTTATATTAAGTTGGGTTCGGACATGCTTCCTATAAGGTCAAGCCCCTATAGTTAATTACATGTTAAATGACCAGGTCACTTAAGAAGACTCTCAATAAAAATCAGGAAATATTATCTTCAAGGAATTTCAAAGGATAGGACTTTTCAATGAAGTTGAACGTAGATGTATGAAAGGGGATTGGTTCAAATTTGGAACATTTTATTGTAGAAACCAAAGGAGGAAGAACTAGGGGATTTCATGGATCCTATAGGAGAATCTCGGTGACTTCCCAAGCTATCCTAATGTTTGGTTTGAATTTAGAGGAGAAAATTTTAAGTGTTTCATCCTGCCAATTTTATTAGTTAAGGCTTATATTCATGTGAAATAATCACACAAATAGCCTGGAAGATATGAGGATTTAGGTTGTGACAAATGACTACCTCGGAATCCTAAGACGAGTTAGGGCTTATATTGTATAGCAGGGCTGTGCCAAGGCCTAAAGATGATGTGAGGATTTACGTTGCATAAGCAAGCAAACTCGAAGTCATATGGCTTTGTTTTTTAAGTCTAAGGAAGGAAGATTGGTTTAGCTAGGGAAGACAGGTTTTTCTGTTGAAGATGACCGTGTTGCCCACCATGCTAGCTCCAAGTACCTCACCGCGACGAGTTTGAGTTTTCTAGCGTGTCAAGTTATAATGTCAAATCAGGTGGCCCTATGGTTGAAGTTATTTAAATTTTATGAGGGTATATTAAAGTTGATTAATGAGACACCGGTTAGGATCCTACAGTTCCCTCGTTCCGACACCACTATTTTTTATTGGATTTACTTAGTCCAAATGAACTAACTAAACCCAACTTAATGAGTTCTATATTTTCATTTAAACCGTGGGAAGCCTCATTAGCAACCGTAGGTTACCTCCTCCGAGGGATTCCCGATCTATAGAGACATCTTAATTTAGTTGCAACTATAATTTTGTGTGATGTTCGTGATTAAATTTTGAGTTGTTTAATATTTTGAATGTTGTAGCGGTGGATTTTATCTTGGTTGATTTTAGTTTTGGTTTTGGGCTTTGGTTTTGGTTAACATGTGTCGGCATTATTTCGAGTTGGTTTGTGGGGTTGTCTGTAAGAAGCTGTCGGTCGCTGGAATCAAAATCCCTTCGCCCGCTTCGGAAGGACGTTGAAGTGTGAAATCAAACTGACCCCATGGAATCGAAATCCCATCGCCCGCTTCGGAAGGACGTTGAAGTATGAAATCAAACTGACCCCATAGTTTTTATAATTTAAAATGAAAGAGCACTATACCTCAAATCCTATATCTATCCCGAAGGATAAACACAAGCCGGTTAGGATCCTACGGTTCCCTCGTTCCGGCATCACTATTTTCTATTGGGTTCACTTAGTCCAAATGAACTTACTAAACCCAACTTAATGAGT